>LNGL01000010.1:663071-679745 GCA_001510565.1 Knoxdaviesia proteae | reverse complement strand
TCCTTTTATAGGTCTTTTACTAGCTCATTAAGGCATTTATATGCATTTACTTATACACCCAAATGCTCACCGCTAGGCAGTATCCATGTGCATTGACATACGTTTGCAACGTACTGCAATGCATTCCGACCTATTGAGGATCCACACGGGCGTGGAGTACGATAGCTGGGCTCTAGTACTGACTGACTTCCGCGCTGGGCTCTGGTACTGGCTTCCCTGAATGCCTTTAAGAATTAAAGAGTTAAGGTAGTATACGAAGTAGGGGGGGTGTATTCCTGGTTCCTGAACCCATATAGAAGTAGCGCTAAAAGCCTTATAAAAAAGATACTTCTCGATATCCTTGTCGGATATAAAGGGGGGGCGAAAACTTTGACCCTACCGATAGTAGACTATTAGACTACTGTACATCCTCCATAAGCCGGGACTAGATACAGATTTGGATAGCTTCATCCAGCTTCACTGAAATGCACGCCGAAGGGGTTTCATGACAACTATTCGCCTCCTCGTATTTTCCCTCTCTCGTTCCAGCTCTTCTGAGCTGCTGGTTTTGGTCCCGCACACCGGGGCTGCTTTTCATTCGCCCCATCCAGCTTTTCAGCACCACAACAAAGGGTATCATGCAAAGTGTAGACTGGTGATTTCACTGGACGTAGTCTGCGGTCCGGCATTGCCCAAGTCTTCACGCCGGCCCTGTTTCCTTAATCCGATTTTAGCCTCTCTCGCCGGATTTTTTAGTTGGCCACATCTCCAACTTTCGACGCTGAAACATGCCAGAGCGAATGGCCGTGATGGTGGTTTAACGTTGACCGCCGGCGTTGCCCTATGCGACATGTGCGCCACCTGTCCTCATCCAGATGAAGCCGCCTGCCATCTTCATTTCACACGTATTCCATCGGTTCTGCCAGTGAGCCACCCAAGTGCCCAATCGCAACCTCTTCAAGCCACTGGTGCGAAGGCTGGTGGATTTACCAAGTGGGACTGGTGAGAGCCAGCCACGGCAGAAATTTGGCCGAGTCATCTTCCCCCCTATGTTTGCTGTCAAGAGAGATCATCGCGCGTCCATAGCATAGCGTATACACACGAGGTCTTTGGACCTCTTAGGCCATAGCTGGGCCAGACCCGTCTCTGTATCACCACGGACGACAAAAGTCGGTCGGTCCAGGGCGTTTGTCACTGGGACGCACAACCTTAAAACGGACACACAGCAGCAAAGCAATGTCACCGTACCGCCGACAAAGCATCGGCTGACGAGTTCTGTGTGACCGTTCACCCGATCACAACAGACTCTCACTCTCACTCTCTCTCTTTTTGTCGTGCTTGTGGTGTAATCCCGCCCCAGCCCAGCTGTCAGCACTCAACACACCCGGCTGTGCCAAAGATTGCTGCGATAGCCCCCTTCGGGGGGCTGTTTCGCGATCTGTCAATGCTCCAAGCCACCCTGATTCCTTTTGATGCCTTCTCCTTGCTAATTTTGGGCCAGCAACAAAAGGAAGCATCCTGCTGGGCCTACCATGCGCAAATGACGGCGTGTTCCGTGTGGACATCACTGAAAGAAGGAAAGCCCACCAACCTGATCGATCGGCGAATGCCTGGCCTGAATGATGCCTCTCTCAACTTATGTTAAATGAACCCGTAATGCACATCTGATCTGTCTTCTCTCGGGGCGTTTTTCCGGGGCCAGGGGTGTAAATCGCCAGCGGGGGCCGGTTTTTTTTTTGTTGTCTTTCTCTCTTTTCTCTTCATTTTGCTCTCGAGGACAAAACGGTGTCTCTCCTTGGTTGGCTGTGTCTCTTGTACACCTACAGTACAGGACTGTAATGTGAATACTGTCTTGTTTATGCTGCTAGAATATCACAAGAAGCCCGGCGTGAGGCATTTGGCGCGTATCGCCATAACGAAGATGGCACACTTCAATCTCTGCTTCATGCAGGAGAAAAAAAAAAGCACACACAATCCCCTCCCCACATAGTTTCCAATTCCAGAAGTACCTCACAGCGTGCGGCTCGCCTCAAAATATACTTCCGCTTCCTTTGCCTCTTTAAAGCGCACAGTTAACACACTGACAGCTTCGTAGTATTCCTTTACACGCTTTTTTCTCGGTACCACACCATCAGAGCCGATTCAGCACACATCGCGTTAAAGCCACACAACAAGCAGACGGGGGGGGCGTGCGGAAAGGGTTCGAAAAAAGGGGAAATGGGGCGTGCGCTTAAGTCTTGTTAGCGTCCGCCACACCAGGGGCTCACAGTGCCCAATCAGACATGCACACCGTGGATCGCGGGAACGATGTTTCTTTGCAAAAGTCTGTTGCTGTGCGTTTTTTCCAGCAGGCACGACCGACCCATGGGGGAGACAGTAAATACGAAGCAAAAACAGGCAGGCACGGCACAGCCTGACCCAGCCATTGAGCGTGTGTTTACTGGTTGTTCCTTCCGCTGTGCTGTGCTGTGCTTATGCTGGGCTGGTGTGTGTTTGGCTCGTATTTCTGCACTTGCCTAAACTCTAAAACTGGTTCTCTGGTGTCTCCTTCCGTCGGCGTCTCAACTGCTGAACCCCCGTGCCTGCCATTGAATTCTCGCGTGGTGATTTTCCAGACACAGCCAAATCTTCTCCTTCGGTCTCTCGCTCACTCTTTTTCTCTCTTTTCTCCCCTTCCACCATCCTCCTCCAACCTCGCCTCGCTCGTTTTTGGCGCCGTGATCCCCTCACTTTTTTCTTTTTTTAATATAGTTCTTTTTTTCTTCTTTAATGCTGTTTTTCTTCGTTTCCTTTTCTTGTTTCTAATCTCCTCTCGTTATCTCCCTGTGTTTGTTCTCATCTGCCCTCCTCAAGTCTTCCTCCTCTCTCGTTACCATAATCAGACTTTTGCTTCGCTTTTTCTTCCTGTCACTCGCTTACCAGACCCAGATTGGCATGCAAAAGGCGTCCGGGCTGGATTGAGTGTCTCAGTATCTTCTGTATAATCTCTCACATTCCACCTGTGTGTTCCTTTTCTGTGGAAAGAAAGGAGCATCCCCATTCAGGATACAACAAACAGAAGCCCTGCGGAATCCTCACACCAATCCGATCACGTTGTGTTCCTCGACCACCCTCGATGCGCTGACACTGACACTCTCCTCCTCTTTTGGCACCTCTCCGGAAGAGACGTTGTTTCCTTCCCGTAGATTGCCCTTCCACCTACCTCTATTCATCTAATCTTGGTCTATATATCTTATACATTAAATCTTTTTTCAAATCTCATTCTCAATCGCGCATCAATCTACCGACGACAATCTCAAAATACTCCCACTACCTTCGTTCGCCGGGTATTTCAATTCCTAGAGCTGTACCGTCCCTCCGGGGCTTATCCCAAATCTAAACATGGCCGGCCGCCGGATGTCCATGTATTCTCTCTCGTCCGAGGCCTTGGGTCCTCGCGGCGCCGGACAACAACCGACCCAAGTTTCGGCTACCACTCTCCTGAATGCCATCCACAACATCTACCTCTCGTCACAACCATATGCCCTCGATGCTGGAACCAGCGTCGTGGTGAACACATGGCTTACCGCCTCCCAGACCGGCCCCGACGGCCGTGCTGGTGGAACTGTTGACACCGGCCTGGCTGCTCGGGCTTGGGAACATGCTCGTCGCCGTGCCGAAGACGGTTGCGTTGTCCTGACGTGAGTTTGTCCCTCCCACGACCCTTGAAGGACGTGACACCGACTTAACTTGCTAACCACTGCCGTTGTTTACGTATAGATCGCTTCATTCATCCACACCATCTGTCCTCACCCCCTTCCTCACCTCGTTTCCTTTCGCCATTCCCACCTCGGTTCTGAATGCCATCAATGCTGTTCAGCCGTTTGTTCGATGTGTTACCACCTACAACCCCTCGTATGCCCGCCACAGCGCCCTCGGCGTGACCCTGACCTTGAATCTTGCTGGAGATTTGGTCGGTGCTTCTCTTGCCCTCTCGCAAGGCGGCATTGACACCGAGAACGGTCTTTTGAAGATTTCGTCCGAGCCCGGCAACCGCGCCTTTGATGTGTTCTACTACTTGTTGACTTCAGCCTCCACTCCAGCTGAGCGGGAGTTCCTTGGCCTCAAGGCTGCCTCCAACTACACTCTCCTCTCCAGATCTGGCACCTACTCGCCGCCGTCATATCTTCCGGCTGCCGATGATGCTGCCGCCGCAGATGATTTCAGGAATGCCTTGAAAGATCTGGGCATCAAGGGCTCGTCCCACCGTAACCTCATCTCGACCCTGGCTGGCATTTTGAAGCTGGGCAACACTATCGACTATTCGCTCGATGCCGATGAGCTGGACGAGGTGTTCGAGGATGTCAGCGGTCTCCTTGCCATGGAGCCCGAAACTCTGGCCAAGAAGTGCTCCACTGAAGACCGCCTTACCCTTGTTGGCGGTCTC
The DNA here is from genome assembly GCA_001510565.1 of Knoxdaviesia proteae. Lineage (NCBI taxonomy): Eukaryota > Fungi > Ascomycota > Sordariomycetes > Microascales > Gondwanamycetaceae > Knoxdaviesia > Knoxdaviesia proteae. The sequence continues at coordinate 675,340 of LNGL01000010.1, read as the reverse complement.
TACGAAGCTCTTGTTGACTGGGTACTTGCCAAGGCCAATGCGGCCATCGCCGCCGAAATGGCCCAAACCGTCACTCCCGACAACGAAAATGCTGACACCGTTTGCATTACCGTTCTCGATGTCCCCGACTCCAACCTTGGCCGGGGCATGGCTATGAAGGGAATCTTCGACGATACCACCGGAATCAACCAGGAGATGATTGAGGATGGCGTCCAGGTTCCCGCCGCCAACCCCTCGGTTATCAAGGAAATGCAGGCTGCCGTGGCTGAGGCTGGCCCTGATATGGGTGTCTCGTCCGGTTCTGCCGCCCGCGAGCGCCAGGTCGAACTGGAGAAGCGGGAGGTCGTCTTGGAGCGCATAGGTTACGCTGCGGACGAAGACGGCTTCCTGAAGAAGCTTCTGTTCCCCGTTGAGGGCCAGGGCATCAATCTTGGCCGCACTGGCCGTCTTGACATTCCCGCTCTGCTGAGCTCCAGCCGTGTCTGGTACCACCTCTGCATTCACCCGACTGATGACTCTCCGGCTAGCCTTGCTGCTTTGCCGTCCATCACCTCGGGCTGGTCGGCCGGTACCGTCTCTCGCCAGCTCCGCTCCTGGAGACTCCCTGAATGGGCTAACCGCCGCAATAAGAACCTGGATTTCACCGCCGACTTTGACACGGAGGAATTTGTCCAGCGTTTCTCCCTTCTTGGCTGCAAGGAGGGCAGGGATGGAATCGAAAGCTGGGTTATGGAGCGTGGCTGGAGCAACGGCGAAGTTGTTGTTGGCAAAGAACGTGTTTGGATGCGAGAGGTCGCCTGGTGGGGAGCCGAGAGCCTTCTTGACGCCAAACCCATGGGCGGTATGATGCCTCCTCCCATGATGATGGGAATGGATCGGACTTACTCCTCCACTGGAAGTGCTTATTTCCCCCCTTTCGAGCAAACCCCGAACAGCAGCCGTGACCATCTCATCCACCAGAGAGTCCCAAGCCACGGCAACATGAGCGCCATTACCCTCGGCCAACGTGGTGCCGCTGCTCCATCCATTGCCGCCTCAGCCATGATGCAGGCCCACACCGGTGACTATGGTCTTGGAAGCAAGGGCGATGTTTACAAGGGTCAAGTGTACTACAACAACGAGGGCGAGTTCGTCGGTAACATCGACCCCGAGCTTGCTAAGGGCAGACATATCGAAACCGTCGAGGTTACGACTTCTCGTCGTATCTGGGTCGGCTTCGTCTGGGCCCTGACGTTCTGGATTCCCTCGTTTCTTCTCAAGTACGTTGGCCGTATGCGCCGTCCTGATGTGCGCATGGCCTGGAGAGAAAAGGTTGTGCTTGTTTTCCTCATTTTCCTCATCAACGCTGCTGTTGTCTTCCTGATTATCGGATTTGGTAAGGTTCTCTGCCCAAACATGGACAAGGCCTTCAGTACCACTGAAGTTGGCGGCCATACGGGAGCCGATGATTTCTGGGTCAGTATTCACGGTGTGATCTATGATATTTCCAAGTTCTGGAAGATCCAGCACAGTGATATCTCCATCCAGGCTTCTGAAGACAATATGAAGCCGTTTGCTGGCCTGAACCTCGACGGTTATTTCCCTGTCCCGTTGACGCTGGCCTGCCGTGGCTTGGATGTTATCAAGGAGACCACCCAGCTTCAGCTTGCATTCGCCGACGAGTATGACAACGCCAACGGCTTCCACATCTCTGGAAAGAACAGCCCGTATATTAATAGTGCCCTGGCCGACCCTAAGTGGTACAGCCAAAACTTTCTTCCCCGAATCACCGAGTACTACCGTGGCGATCTTGCATGGACGACCAAGGTTGTCAAGCAGCTTGCCAATGATGCAGACAACAAGAAGAGCATGTTCATTATGGACGGAAAGGTCTACGATATGTCGAACTACTACTACACTCTTAACCTCGTGCCAACCGCGGAATACGACTTCATTAACAAGCAGGTGTCTGACCTGATTCAGGGCAATCTCGGCCTTGACATCACAGACAACATCGCGGATCTCAAGCTCAAGGTTTCCGGCAACGCTACTGAGGCCTTCAATGTTGGTAGCAGTATCGAGTGCATCAAGAACGTGTTCAAGGTTGGAATCACCGACTTCCGTGTTGGTGCTCGTTGCCAGGTCGCCAACTATATCCTGCTTGCGTTCACCGTCATTGTCTGCGCAGTCATCCTCGTCAAGTTCTTGTCGGCTCTCCAGTTCGGCTCCAAGCGTCGCCCGTCTCCCCAAGACAAGTTTGTTATCTGCCAGGTTCCCGCCTATACTGAAGGCGAGGACTCTCTCCGCAAGGCTCTCGACTCGCTGACCGCCCTCCAGTACGATAACAAGCGCAAGCTTATCTTCGTTGTTTGCGACGGTGTCATTGTTGGTCAAGGTAACGACCGTCCTACGCCCAAGATTGTCCTGGACATTCTTGGTGTGGATCCTAAGGTCGACCCGCCGGCTCTTCCCTTCAAGTCGGTCGGAACTGGCAGTGAACAGCTCAACTACGGCAAGGTGTACTCTGGTCTCTACGAATTCGAAGGCAACGTTGTTCCGTACATCGTTGTGGTCAAGGTCGGCAAGGAGTCGGAGCAGAGCGCGTCCAAGCCGGGTAACCGTGGCAAGCGTGACTCGCAGATTCTGCTGATGAGCTTCCTAAACCGCGTGCACCACCGCTCTCCGATGAACCCGCTCGAGCTTGAAATGTTCCACCAGATCAACAATATTATTGGTGTCGACCCCGAGCTTTACGAATATCTGTTGATGGTTGATGCCGACACCTGCGTCCGCGAGGATTCGCTGAACCGTCTGGTGGCTGCCTGCGCCAACGATGCCAAGATTGCTGGTATCTGCGGTGAGACTGGTCTGCAGAACGACGAGAAGACCTGGTGGACTATGATCCAGGTCTACGAGTACTTCATTTCCCATCACATGGCCAAGGCTTTTGAGTCTCTCTTTGGTAGCGTTACTTGCTTGCCCGGATGGTGAGTCCTACTCCCCCTCTTTTTCTCTCTTCCAACCTCGTCCTGACTTGTTTGCTGACTTCCTTCTTCTCTCTTAGTTTCTCCATGTACCGCCTGCGCACTGCCGACAAGGGCAAGCCTCTGATCATCTCCGATGGCCTGATTCGCGACTACAGTATCTGTGACGTCGACACTCTTCACAAGAAGAACTTGCTGGCCCTTGGTGAAGATCGTTACTTGACCACTCTGATGACGAAGCATTTCCCTAGCATGTCGTACAAGTTTATTCCTGATGCCTACTGCCAGACCGCAGCGCCTGAGTCGTGGAGCGTTCTCCTGTCCCAGCGTCGCCGTTGGATCAACTCAACCATCCACAACCTTGTCGAGCTGATGCAGCTCAAGGACATGTGTGGCTTCTGCTGTTTCAGCATGCGTTTCGTGGTCTTCCTAGATCTTTTCTCGACCATCATTCTCCCAGCTACCTGCGCTTACCTTGGCTATCTGATCTACTTGCTTGCTTCTAAGACCGGACAGTTCCCCCTTATTTCGGTGGTTATGTTGGCAGCTGTGTATGGTCTACAGGCGCTGATCTTCATTCTCAAGCGGCAATGGCAGCACATTGGATGGATGATCATCTACATCATTGCCTTCCCTATTTACTCGCTCATCCTGCCTCTGTACTCCTTCTGGAACCAGGACAACTTCTCGTGGGGTAACACCCGTATTGTTGTGGGAGAGAAGGGCAACAAGCAGATTGTGGCTGTTGACGACCCGGGCTTTGAACCGCGCAGCATTCCTCTACAGCGGTGGGATGATTACGCCTTGTCCAACAACCTGCCGGGTCGCCGTGGTGGCCCTATGGAGAAGGACTATGTTCACGAAGATCAGTATGAGCTTGATGAGATGAAGTCGGTGTATTCTGCTGTTCCCGCCGGATCCGTCTTCGGTGGCGGTGCCATGGGCATGAGCCGCAACACCTTCATGCCTCCTTCGCCGTCTGCCGGCCCCTATGGTGCCCAGGGCATGCAGCGCCAGTCGATGATGCCATATAACGACATGCCGGCCCTGAACAGACAGTCTGTGGTGACTCTTGACGTCAACCGCCGCCCCTCGCCCATGCAGGATCTCTCTGGAAACCGCATGAGCGTGATGATGCACCCGCCCAACCGGCAATCCAACGTGTCGCCGGGCCTGGGTGGCCTGCAACCGCGGGCGTCGATGGCGTTCAACAACGTCGGCTCGACGGCGTCGTTCGACTTCCAGCGCGGCGGCGGTCCTGACGACGGCACCATTGTCGAGGTCATCCAGCAGGTTCTCCGTGAGGTGGACCTGGATACGGTGACCAAGAAGCAGGTGCGCGCGCTCGTGGAGCAACGGCTCCAGACCGAGCTGGTGGGCGAGAAGCGGGCGTTCATGGATCGCCAGATCGACCACGAGCTTGCGAGCATGTAAAGAAAGAGTCTGCCCCATGATATATACACATAAATGTCCCACGATCCTTTTCCTTTTTCTTCTGTGCGTCTTTGCATCATTCTTCTGCCGTCATTTTCTGGAGATAAATATTTTTTCTTTTTCTGTATCCGTCGCATCTCTTTTCCCTTTTTCTGTCGAATTTTGATCTTTTTGATACAGGCATATCTTCTGTTTTTTTGGATCTGTTACTCCTTGCTTTTTGAGTCTTGCTCTTTTTTTTTCTGTATAATTTACTTTTTTTACTCTCTTAGGGACAGGTTTTGCTAAACTGGTTGATAAAAACGAATCCAATGTTGTCTTTGCTACTACCACTCGTCTGACTTGCCTTCGTGTCTTGTTTTCTGCTGCTTGTTTTGCTCTTTCGGGTGACTGATCGCAGTTACTCAAGATTACCTGCTCTCTGACACTTTGCATACTGGATGATTGACACTGTTAAATTGAAACATTTCTAACATTTCTTATACGTTGACTTGCTTTGGAGCTGTGTATGAATTTCAGAATGTTCGTGTATGCTGCTTGTTTGGGTTCAACCGTTCGCTACTTGGATAAACAATTTCCAACCAAAACCCCCAAAAAGAGAGGAAACACAAGGATGTCCAAAAAAATACAAGAGAACTACTGACAAGCAGGCCAACGTCTACTCGCCAACGTCTACTCCTGCTGGATATTCGCCACGCCCTTCAAGCGCAAGTACACGTCGGTGCCCCAGCCGTATAGACTCTGCACCTGGATGCCGCCGCCGAAGTACTCCGCATAGGCGCGACTCAGCGGCAGGCCGTAGCCAAGCCCGGCGAGCGAGGAGCCGCCGTTAGCGCCGGCATTGGAGATGGCGAACAGGCCGTCGCTACCGCTACTGCCGGCGGCGTAGCTGCTGCCCGATGCGGAGCCGGAGCCGGAGCCGGGCAGGTCGTCGTACTCGGAGAAGGTGGTGAACGAGTACGACCAGATGTTGGGCAGCACGTCGGGCGGGATGCCGCCGCCTTGGTCGCGGATGCGGATGGTTACGCCGGGGGCGTAGTCGTTGAGCGGGCGAATTATCTGGCTGCTGGGGGGCGGGGGTGGTGGGGGCGGGTAGTTGGAGAAGGCGGCGGGAGACGTTGAGGAAGCCGATGTGGAGGATTCGGACGGCGATGGGGGGGTTCCGCTGGAGGCAGAGGATGAAGGTTGTTGGGAGTCGGCGGGCTCGGGGGCGATTGTGACGACAATGGGCGCGTCCACGCGGCTTTCCACGGTCGCGCGGAACGCGTTCTTCAGGAGCTCGGTGAGGATGTACTCGAGGTGCATGGGGACGAAGGCAAACGTGGTGTTCGGCTCGCCGTCGACGACGAGACGCGGCCGCGTGCCGTAGCGCAGCTCGCAGATATCGGCGACGAAGCTGGCGCACATGTGGACGGTGTCGGCGGGGCGCACGGCGGTATCGATCACACCGATGTAGTTCGCGAGGGCGTCGTGGGCGTCGTGGGCGTCGTGGCGGTGGTGGCGGTGCTGGTGGCGCGGCGGCTGCGAGCTGTCGTGCAGGGCGATGTGCTGCTCGGCGATCAGACGGGTGCCGATGCGGGTGCGCAGGTGCTCGTCGATGAAGGCGGTGACGTCGGCGGGCGCGATGTAGCGCTTGCACTCGAGGAAGCCGCGGGCGAGGATGGGGATGGTGTCGGTGTGGGCGGTGACGAGGTCGGCGAGCACGGCGGTGAAGCGGCGCTCGGCGTCGACGTCGGCGATGGCGCGGCCGCTCCGCCCGCCGCCTCCACCGGCGGCGTGCTGCTGCTGCTGCTGCTGCTGCTTGTACCACGGCAACAGTGAGGCGAGCGAGTGCATGTAGTTGTTGTAGATGCGGGTGATGTTGGGGTTGGACACCACGATGTAGGGCAGGTTGCGGAGGGCGTGGATGCGGTGGGCCAGGCGCACGGGGAGCAGCGAGAGGGTGAAGTTTGCGGAGGCGAAGAGGGCGGCTTCGCTGAGGGGGGGCCGGCCGTGGCTGGACCCGATGGACAGGGAGAGCGGTCAGCCATCACTGTGCAGGTTTGGGTAGCCCTTCTGGGGAGAGGAGCCACACGTACCGGATGAGATCGGCCAGGCTGAGCTGGTACAGCGGCCGTGCAGCCAGCGCGGCGATCTCGTCATCGCCGACCGGCGGCGGCGCGCGGCTTTTGGGGCGGGATGCGGTGGAGGAGAGGAACCGACGACTGCTGCCGGAGCGAGCGGGGCTGCGGCATCGCGGCCGGGGGAGACTCCCACTCGCCGGGCAGGAAGCCGGGGATCTGGATGTGGCGGCGGTGCGGGCGGGAGCGGGCGCTGTGGCTGAGAGGAACAGGTGTCGTGTGCGCCGGAGCGCGGAGCTCGGTGGGCGGCGGGTGCGGGCTACGACGGCGGGCATGACGGCATCGTTCGGAGACGGCGGGAGAGACTGCGACGGGCGAGCTGACGGGACGAGCTTATACTGGAGAGGTGAGAGAGATATATATATACCCCCCCAAAAGATCCGGCGAACTCAATCAAACGGAGCTTGTAGATATCTGGAGTCCCGGAATCCGGAGAGCCTCCAAAAAAGTGAGGCTTGTGATGCTACGCTCCAGACGAAATAGAGTCACACCAATCGCTAGATTTAGACGGAGTTTTGCCGCGCAAACCTGCCCCGGTTTCGGCCGGCTTTAAATATGGCAGGGATGGACGAACTGAATGCAGGCAGGTCCATAATAGTTATCCTGCACGTATGATTGGACGTGCTGATTGCGCCTTATCGATAAGCGGGGGGTCCCTCTCTCCTCCTGCGGGAGGACGAAAGAGGAATACGGCGCTCCGACAGACATGCAATTAATATATTTTGCAGAAGAGAGGACCTTGTGAAGGACACGCGAGCCGTGCTGCGAGGAAAAAAAAGAGAAAAAAAACAGATCCGGAACCGAGGGTTGGGCTGGGCAGCGAGTGACGTACATACGGTTGAAGGCGGAGAGAGAGAGAGAGGGGGGGAGGGGTTCACAGGGTGTCATTCACAGGCGATACGGCCAACGCAACAGCGCGAATGTACTGTACTTGCATACATATGTGTGTGTTGTTGGATCAGACCAGATGATGCCTGCTGCATTATCACGGATGCAATGTATGTGGTTGCATGGGTTTAATTCTTCACGCTAAACGCGGGAAACTGTGTATATAGATGACATTTTTTTTATTGTTCGGGTTTTTTTTTCTTACGTCCATCCATCAGAACGACGAATATAACAGACTGGGCGATGGTACAATAACAGAGTGAAAAAAAAGTCGCATCACATCCACCCGGAACAGACGCAAAATGACACGTCACACGACGTCACGACGTGGGGTGTGTATATGACGGATGGAGAGGGGACTTTACATGGTATCCGGATCAGAAACAGAAGAAAGAGTGAGGACAGAACCATGGCAGGAGGAGATTTGCGGGCTTTTTCTTTTCATGATGTTTGTTATATTAGATGAAAATACAAACAGTCGCTTTTCAGAGCCCTATCCGGGAGTTGTCGGGTTCGGTAGTTTCTTTGTTCGGTTTCTTTAGTTGTTGATCGATACCACTCCGTCGGCCTCGACATGCTCGATGTGCGGGCTTTCTGATAGCGTGGAGATCATGGCGTCCTGGCCGCTGGGGAACGAGACACTGTGGATGGGAGAGAAAAAAAGAGAGAATTAGCGGGATGTGTTAGAGATGTGTATCATCAGAGAGAGAGAGAGAGAGAGAGAGAGAGATGTATATATGGGGGGGACATACGCGAATCCCTTGATCAGGGTGTACTCGTGGGTGATGATAGCTCCGGATGCGATGAACTGCTCCTTGAGGCTACAAGTCCGTGGTGTGAGTAGCGGGCGACATTCGGCGCAGGGCCGAAGGGGAAATGGGACCTGTTCTTACTTCTTGACATCTTCAGGAGTGGCAGTCTCCTTGCAGGACACCTATATCAAAGGACACGAGAGAGGCTTTTGGTGAGTCATGAGAGCGTTAGGTGCGGCGGATTGGGTGGCGATTAGGAATACGCGGGGGAAGGGGGGAACTGGAACTAACGATGTAGCCGCCCATTTTGGAGAGAGTTGAGGTGGATCGCGAGGATTGGAAGGCGAAGAGACGAGAAAGAGATCGAGAAGCCGTGGTGAACGAAGAAAATTAAATAAAGAGGTGGTTGAAGAATTAAAGTGGTGATGGTGGAGGAGGAGGAGGAGAAAGAGAGAGAACGGCAAGAGGAGCAGAGGAAGAAGAATAAGGCGAAGAGGGAGATGAATAAACTACTTGGGTAGCAATGGATCAAGGTAGCAGCGATAAGATGGCGTAAGATACTAATAAGTCAGAGAGAGAGAGAGAGAGAGAGAGAGAGAGAGAGAGGAGAGAGACAGAGAGAGAGAGGGAGGGTTGAGGCGGCGAGGAACTGCGGGGAGCGAGGCAGATGGCGCGGGGACAGGAGCTTTTATCAGTGGACGATTAAACGCTGTGCGGTATACGGCGGGGACCGATAAAAACAATACAGATTTTTGGAGTCTGCGATTGCAATATCCTTGGTAGCGATGAGATGACGAGCAGCAAGCAGCCAGGCAAGGGACGAGAAGCACCGAAGACAATTATGAGGTGACATGACGTGGGGTGGAAGATCGAGAGAGAGAGAGAGAGAGAGAGAAGCGAGAAGAGAGAACGGCACGAAAGCCTCGGGTTCCTCTCCGTCCGCCTTAAGCCTAGAGGTTCTGAGACCTGGTGTGACACCCGTGCCAAGCTTGTAAGAACGAACGGCTCGAGACGTTTGTTGTTCACGGACTTTTGTGTGTGTGATCGTTCCTTGCTTGCTGGGACTAGGCCAGTCGCAGACGGTGATGCGATGGCTCGGAAAGGGTATGCAGTGTGGGCGCAGGCTTCACTTCCGCGAGCTGGTGTGAGACATTGTCAGCTGCTAACTGTCTTTTGAGCTCTCTTCTGTTGACCGATGCGCCTGCCCCGGGACGGTCGGGAAATCGTGACGAGGCTATTCGCATCGTCGTGGCTCGAGACCCTAACAGCGCCGAGTCTCGCCGCCGCTTAGGGTTACGCATTTGGCCACTAGGGTCTAACCGGAATCCTGGCACTGCTGGACCCACCATTATCGATAAGACAGATTCGAGCTGATAACAAAAATATTTCACAAATTTTTGCTTGCCTCAATGCCGTCTTTTTCTCTTTCTCTTCTGCCCTTCCTCTTCCCCATCACCACCAACCACACTTGTGACAGAGATTTCCCAATTCTCAAAGACCCTCACAAGATGGATCAAATTCACAAGCCTCATCGAAAGGCAAAGGAGAAGAAGCAGCACTCGGGTGGTACGTTTTGCAAGAGAACCAGAGCGAGAGAGCGTTCCTCATCACTGACTGTGCTACTCACCTGCAGATCGCAATCCCAAGGCCTTCACGTTTTCAAACCCGGGCAAACTCCAAAGAGCAGCCGCTCGATCTCACGATGTATGTGGCCTATGCATATCTGTATCTACTGTTCCGCCCCACCCACACTAACCACAACCACCCTCCTCCAGATAAAAGAGAAGCGCCTGCACGTCCCCCTCGTCGACCGTCTTCCCGATGAACCTCCTCCGCGACTCGTGACCATTGTCGGCCCGCCCGGCGTCGGCAAGACCACTCTCCTCAAATCGCTCGTGCGCCGATATGCCAAAGAGACCATCTCCGACCCGCAGGGCCCCATCACCGTGGTGACGTCGAAGAAGCAGCGGCTGACGTTTCTCGAGTGCCCGAACGAGCTCGAGGCCATGATCGACGTGGCCAAGGTGTGCGACATCGTGCTGCTGATGATCGACGGCAACTACGGCTTCGAGATGGAGACCATGGAGTTCCTCAACATCCTGGCTGCCACTGGAATGCCCGGCAACGTGTTCGGCATCCTCACCCACCTCGACCTGTTCCGCAAGCCGCACGCGCTGAAGGACGCCAAGCGCCGTCTGAAGCGCCGTCTGTGGAGCGAGCTGTACCAGGGCGCCCACCTGTTCTACCTGTCCGGCGTCATCAACGGCCGCTACCCGGACCGCGAGATCCACAACCTGTCGCGCTTCCTCTCGGTCATGAAGAACCCGCGGCCGCTGGTGTGGCGCAACACCCACCCGTACGCCGTCATCGACAGCTTCCGCGACATCACCCACCCGACCAAGGTCGAGGAGGACGAGAAATGCGACCGCTCCGTCGTGCTGTCGGGCTATCTGCGCGGCACCAACTTTGCGTCTGCCGGCCAGCGCGTGCACGTGGCCGGCCTGGGCGACTTCACCATTGCCAGCATGGAGGTGCTGCCTGACCCGTGTCCGACGCCGGCCATGGAGCATGCCGCGGCGAAAATCACCGGCAAGACCGGCCGGCGGCGGCTCGACGAGAAGGAGAAGCGCATCCACGCGCCCATGTCGGATCGCAGCGGGCTGAAGATTGACGGCGACGCCATCTGGATTACCCGCGAAAAGGGGTTCCAGTTTGACAAGGATGCCGAGGACGACGAAGACGGTGCTATGCGCGGCGAGGGCGAGGAGATGATCATCGGACTCCAGAACGAGCGCAGACTGCTGGGTCAGACCGAGGACGGCGTTCAGCTGTTCAAGGGAGGATCCCACGTCAAGTCTGTGGCTCATGCAGCTGAAGAGAACGGCGACGAGGGCTCTGGCCGCAAAACGTTGAGACGTGCCCGCGTAGTCGAGATTGCCGATGACGGTGATGGCAACGACTCCGGTGACGACGGCGTGGATGACGACGAGGACGACATGCTCGACGGCGAAGACGAAGACCGAGACCGAGACGAGGACGACGACGGCGAAGAGGCCGAGTTTAACGAAGACAGACTCGGAAAGATGTTCCGGAGTGGTCGGGCGGATAAGGACAAGCCTCTTGCTGAAGACGACGTTGCCTTTGCCGACAGCGACTCGGACCTGGGGTCGCTGTCCGGTGACGAGCATGAGGGCGACTACGACGACGAAGATGAAGATGAGGAAGACTACGACGAGGAGACGGCGGCCTTGAGGTGGAAGGACAACATGCTGGAGACTGCCCGCAAGCTACACGGCAAGCGGCGGCCGTTCCAGACCAAGGACTTTGCCCGGATGCTGTACGACTCGTCGATATCGCCGGCAGATGTCATCAAGAAGTGGACAGGCGCCGAGGAGGCCGATGAAGAGGAAGAGGAAGACATTGAGAAGGAGGATGACGATGAGGAGTTCTTCAAGAAGGCCAAGCACGAAACCGAGGCCCAAGTCGAGGATCGCACGCTCGGCTTGTACGACTACGAAGACCTGGCGGCGAAGTGGGCGGCGGCGGCGAACCTGGACGACTTGCGCAAACGCTTCACGGCCGTTGATCTTTCGCGGAGTCGTCGGCGCGGCGGCGGCGATGACGACGACGGAGACGACAACGACGACGGAGACGACGACGACGATCTCGACGGGGATGAAGCCGATTTCGAGGGTCTCGACGACGAAGACGCGGACGGCGACAACGCTGCCGATGAGGGGGACGGCGACTTTGAAGATCTCGAGACCGGAGAAGTCCACGGCGGCGGCCGCAAGGCAGCGGCAGCTTCCGGTGTCGACCCGGATTCGGCCGAAGCCATTGCGGCCGAGCGTGAACGCAACGCGCGCCGAAAAGAAGAGCTGAAGCAGCGGTTCGAAGAGGAAGACCGCGAAGGCTTCATGAACGACAAGGCCAACGCGCGGCGCGACACCGGCGCGGGCGAGGAGTTCGGCGAAGACGAGTGGTACGACCAGCAAAAGGCGCTGATCCAGCGGCAGCTGGACATCAACAAAGCCGAGTTTGAGCAGCTGGACGAGCGGCAGCGCGTGGCGGTCGAGGGCTACCGGGCCGGCAAGTACGCCAAGATGGTGCTG
>LNGL01000010.1:634917-662434 GCA_001510565.1 Knoxdaviesia proteae | reverse complement strand
GGCCACGCCGCTGCCGGCGAACAGCCAGTACCGCAAGATTGCGCGGCCGACGCGGCGCTTCAACGCGGTGCGCGTGCCGCGCGCGCTGGCCGCGGCGCTGCCGTTCCGCTCGCAGCCGGTCGAGCGCCGCCCGCAGACCCACCCGACGTACGTGCAGAAGCGCGCGGTGGTGGTGACCGGCGGGGCCGAGAAGCGCGCGCGCGCGCTGGAGAACATGCTGGCGACCGTCGGCCGCGACAAGGACGCGCGGCGCCGCGCGAAGAAGGAGGAGAAGCGCGTCGAGTTCCGCAAGAAGGTTGCCGCGCGCGAGGAGAAGCGCGCCGATCGCGAGAAGCGCGAGAAGGCCGAGTTCTGGCGCCGCGAGGGGCGCAAGCGGCCGGCGCAGGATTCCGGCGGTGGCGGCAAGCGGTCGAAGCACTGAGTCGGGGAGGGGGAAAGATTAGCTTCGGGGGACTGGCTCGTTTGGTCTCTCGGTGTGTGTGTGTGTGTGTGTGTTGCGACTTTGTTGGCCGTCGTAGATGTATATATCACAGCATCTTGTTTTGGGGCACATTAGATAGCATAGCATGCATGTCTGTTCTGTTCTTTTTGGGAGTCTGAAGACGTGTGGCTGAACGAGAAGAAACAGAGAGCACAAGGAAAAGTTTGCGAGGAGTTTTGATGATAAGAAAATATCTGCTTCGTTTTTCCGGGATCTACATATGATGTGTATGGGCAGGCGACTTGTGTGGATGGCTACGCGCTGGATCCCGGGGTGTTCTCGGGCCTGGCGAGCTCGGAGCCGGTTCAGGCTCTGCTTCATCCCGACGGGCCCCGGGAGAGACAGGCTATCAGCCGGATGACGGCCAAACGGCTCGTAGCCACTTTGAGCCCGGGGGGTGTGTGGCCGGATCAGTCGCCGGACCCCGGAGGTGTGACACGCGGAACCTGTCCCGGGCCGCGGGTCGACGAGCTCTCGGAGGCCGGGCTCCAGTATCCCCTCTCCCCACCCTTTCTGAACGCAATGCGAAGGATACATCCACAGGGATGTAGACAATCCCACACACCCCTCACTCCGGCCCCGCCATCCGCTCGCGCACAACCCCCACCTCGGACGACTTGGCCCACGCGCCATCCGGCGTCTGCCGAAAACACACCAGCCGGCCATCGTCGCCCGCGCTGCCCAGCACCTGGCCGTCGTCGTCAAAGGCCACCCGCCACACCGGCCGCCGGTGGTGGCCCAGCTTGCTGACCTCGCGGATCGTGTGGCGCACCATGCCCGGCCCGCCGCCGGCCACGGGGGCCGCGCGGCGCTCTTTCGACCGCGACGCGCTGCGGCTGGCGCTGCTGCGGTCGCCGTTGCCGTGGCTACCATTGTTGGAATTGGAAGTGGAATTGGTGTTGGTGTTGGTGTTGGTGTTGTTGGAGGGCGATGGCGCCGCGCCGCCCGACCGCGCAAGACTGGCTGCCAGCCCGGAGGCGGCGGCGGAGCGGTCGGCGGGGCCGGCGGCGGCGGGGCGGCGCGCGCGCATGTCGGCCTCGGCCCAAGAGCGGCCGTCGTGCGGGCCCCACGGCGTGTCGACGCGGAACACGCGCACAAAGCCGTCTTCGGCGGCGGTGGCAATGGTGTCGTACCCGCGGAAGTTCCCGGCGGCCCACGCAATGTCGCGGATCAGCGCGCCGGCGTGGGCGGCGGCCGGCACCTCGGCGGCCAGGTAGAACTCCTTGGTGGCCTGGGCGATGCCGTAGGCGGCGGGCTTGTCGACGTCGCGCGAGCGGTACACGCGCACGGCCGACATGGCGGCAACGGCCAGCGCGACGGACTCCGGGCCGGCGCCGGCGCGCACGGCGTTGTAGCACGGGTCGGGGTTGGGGTCGAAGCGCACGCGGAAGGCCGGCTCGTCGCCGCGCGGCGGGCGGTCGTCGCACACGACGAACTCGTCGACGGCGGTGCACTCGGCCATGTTCTCCGGCTGGTCGTTCTCGTACACCGTCAGCCGGCCGTCGGCGGCCACCAGCGCCAGGTAGGTGTGGCGGGTCTCGTCGACGTGCTTCATGCTGAACGACACGTACGGCGCCTTGCTCGAGCGCGTCTCGAAGGCCGGCTTGTTCGTCGTGCGCGACGTGCTGAAGCGCCGGCCCGGCGCCGCCGTGGGGTCCTCGGCCCACAGCTTGAAGCGGCCGTCGCTGCCGAGCGAGGCGAGCAGGTTCGGGTAGATGGTCGCGGGGAGCCATTGGAGCTGTGGAAGCAGAGCGGGTGGACCGGTGAGGTGAGTTAGGGCTGATGGTGCAAGCTGCGGTGGGGATGGCCCGAGAAAGACAAAGAGGACGGCGGCTAGTATCTCACCTCCAGCACCTCCCCGCCATGGCCGTTCCACGTATCGCACAGCCACCACGTGCCATCGCGGTGCCGGTTGAACACGCGGATCTTGCCGTCGACGGCACCGGTGGCACAGCGGTCGCCGTACACGTTGAAGGCCACGGCCTGCACCAGGTCCTTGTGGCCGTGCTCCAGGTTCAGCGTGAAGCCGGCCTTGATGCTTGCGGCGGCGGCGGCGTCGTCTTCGCGCGGCGGGATCAGCACCGAGAGGGGGTCGGCCATCTTTTTTTTGGGGGAAGGTTCGCTTTCTCGGATCGGATATATTGAGAGTGAGGGGTGAGTCGGAAGTGGGAGAGATTGGTGTGGCGGAAGATAGAATTGGGGTGGTTGAAGAGTGTGGAAGTGGAAGCAAACAGCAATTGGAGATAGCTTCATGAGATTTTTTTTAAAAAGGGCTGGAGGGAAAGGACCAAAAGTATGTGTGCACAAATATTGTTAGGGTTCTGGTGTTTAGGGTTGCTTAGGGTTAAATGGAGGGATTATTACAGCAAACCAGGGTTACCAGGGCTCATCACAGCAAACCAGGCATCACACGTGGAACACATGCACGATCACCAAACAGCAGAACATGAAGTACACATTTGGCTTCATTCTTATTATTGTTCTTATCGTTTCCTTGAGGACAAAAGCCAGGACCGTTGTTGACGTTTTAACTTTTTCACACAAACTCGCAAAACCCAGCGCGTGCAACGGTGAGGTTACTTCGCCTTCGCGGCGGCAACCTCGTCGTCCAGCGGCAGGATATCGGGCAGCGGGCCGAGCGGGGTGATGGACAGCGGGTTGATGTGGGTGTGGCTCTTGGTGTAGTGGAACTTGATGTGCTCGAACTGGGTGGTGTCCTTGAAGGCGGGGAAGTTCCAGTACAGGTTGCGCATCCAGCGGTGCAGGTTCGGGTAGCCGGAGCGGATGTCGCGCAGGTTGCACTTGAAGTGCTGCACGTAGACGGGGTCGAAGCGCACCAGGGTGACGAAGAGCCGCACGTCGACCTCGGTCAGCTGGTGGCCGAGGTAGAAGGGCAGGCCGGGGCCCTGGGCGGCGAGGTGGGCCTCGGCGCGGTCCAGGGCGTCGAACAGCTGCACCACGTGGCGCTCGTAGGCGGGCTGGGTGGTGGCGAAGCCGGACTTGTAGACGCCGTTGTTGATCAAGTCGTACATCCACGTGTGGGCGGCGTCGATCTGCGGCTGCAGGGCGGCGGGGTACAGCTGGACGGCGCGGAAGTCGGCGGGCAGCAGGTGGTCGAACTCGGAGCCGAGCATGCGCAGGATCTCCGAGCTCTCGTTGCTGACGATGGTGTTCTGCTGCTTGTCGAACAGCACGGGCACGGTGAAGCGGCCGGTGTAGTCGGGGTTGGCCAGGAAGTACACTTGGCGCAGGTGGGTGAAGGGCTCGTGGCCGTGCAGCGGGTCCGGGATGACGTTGTCGCCGGGCAGGGTCTCGTCGGCGGTGACGAAGCGCCAGCCGCCGTCGGCCAGGTGCCAGTGCACGACGGAGAAGCTGATGAAGTCGTCCAGGCCCTTGAGGCGGCGGGCGATCAGGGTGCGGTGGGCCCACGGGCAGGCGTAGCTGACGAACAGGTGGTAGCGGCCCTTTTCCGGCGGGAACTTGGCACCGGGCTCGCGCGAGATTTGGTCGCGGAACGAGCTGACCTGGCGCTTGAACTCGCCGGACTTGTCGCCGGGCTTGACCCAGTCGGTGATGCTAGAGGTCTGGAAGCAGTGAGAGAGAGAGAATCGGGTTAGTGGTTGGTGGGGGAGGTGTTGAGATGGGGAAAAGGGAGGAAGACAAAGTAGCTGACCATTTTGGAATTGGACGGGTGGTGGTGATGGAAAGATCTTGAAGATGCAGGCAACGATGACGTCAAGCGAGGAGGAGTCGGAGGAGTCGGAGGAGGAGAAGTATGCAACGACGACGAGGTGGCTGGAGATGGAGAAGCAGCAGACGAAGGGGAAGAAGGGGAAGACGAAGACGCAAGACTCGAAAGCTGGCGGCGGCGACCGGCAGATATAAATACCGCCGGCGATGCGGGGCCACACTCGAGGAAGCGTGGTCGGGGCAAGCCTGGCAAGCCACGCCGCCCACCGCTGCACGGGGGGCCACTATGGCTGCTGTAGCTGCTACGGCCACGCCCCCAGCGGCCACTGTCTGGCGGTGTGCTGGTGGTGCTGGTGGCGGTGCTGGCTCCGGCGGCAGCCCCGGCCACCACGGTCCCGGCGGTCCAGACCCGCGGCCAGAGGGAGCCAGCTGCCCCCGGACGGCCAAGGATGACGGCCTGCATGTTTTCTGCTTCTTTTTTTCTTCGTCTTTTTCTTTTTTTCTCTTTTTTTTCTGCCTGTGTTTCGTCGCCTTTTGTGTGAAGAATCTGCCAGGATGCTGTAGGACGAAAAAAAAAAAAAACAAAAACAAAAAAATGTGTGGGGGGGGAGTGTCTGTATGGTCACTGCTGCGTGGCTTTGCCCCCAATGCGCTGGAAAGCAAACCAAGGTGCGCGTGCGTGGGTGTGGGTGTGACACATTCTACCGCACTTTTGCGTGCTTGGGCGGCCGGTCCCCTTATAAAGGGAAAGCGGGTTCTGACACAGACTCCCGTAATCGAGAAAATCGCCAGCCGGTTTGCTGTGAAGCAGAATGTCGTCATCGCCACACACTCGCTGGTCCCCGAGACGAAGCCTTCGCTGGCGCGAACTCGGTGGGCGACTTCTAATCACCACCACCCCCGTTTCTGTTCCCTTTGCTGTGGCCGGGTTCGTTTGTCTGGTTCTTTCTCTCAGTGCCCCAGACGCCACCAAATAAACCAAAAAAACCAAAAAAAAAAACCAAAAATAAACAAAAATAAAATAAAATAAAAGCCCGCCCAAAAAATAGAAAAATAAAAATGAAACCCCCCCAAAGAATAAAAGATGCCCCGGCTGGTACACAGCGTTCCGCAGCAACGCTCTCCGCGTGTTCTCCGCCGCTGTCTTCCTCACCTGGCTGGACCCCGCGTCGGCCGGAGCGGCGCCTTTCACGCCGCGACCAAAAACCCACCACACACGCCTGCCTCCCTCCATCTTCCTCTCCCAGACAACACCACCCACGCCCCAGCCTTCTCTGCCCCTGGTGTTCCGCCGCCTCAACTCACGCGCTCCTTCGCGCCCGCCATTTGACCGTCCGTGAAAAAACCCCTACCCCCAAAGCTCCCGCTAGACGGCGCACACTCTACGGCACAATGTTCCTGATTCAAGTCCCTGAATCCTTCAAACCCCCGAGGGGGAAAGAAAACCCCGAGAAAATCCCCCCTCCATGTGTCCCGGGGCCAGAATCATGCAATTCGACCGCCCAACCCTCCCTGCAGAAGTGAGGGGAAGTCCAAGCGGCTCTCGCTAAAGGATCCAGGTCCCCCGCCCACCCTCTCCGGCGACAAGCCGCTGCCGTCGGCGATGGAGTACCTCCATAACCCCAAACCCTAAGCCCACCGCAGCCACGCACTGGAAGCCAACTCCTTGCCGGATCATCTCATGAGAAGGGGCCACGGCTGTATATCAAAGTCTGGATCTTTCATAAACTACTCAGTGTATCTTCTCGTGAAACGAAAACATACCCCAATACTATCAAACATCTCCCTTTGTAGAGAGCCGAACAGTTGCCGTGATGATGGATACAGACATCCCCTGCTGCACCCCCCCCTGCACCACATATCGATCTATGTCCATCCCCTCTAAAAGTCTGTGTATGCTCTCCTTCTTTTTCTCTCTCTCGGTTTTCTAGGATTTTCTTTTCTTTTCTCTGGAGGGAATAATTCGTTCTTTCTTTTCGTCCCTCTCTCTGTAACAAACTAAAAGAAACACAAAAAGAACCATAAAAAACCCCCCCCCCTCTAGTCGTAGCCCAGTCCCTTACCCAACCAGAACCTTGATGTACGGCACCTCGACATCGTTGTCATCCATATCATCAGCCACCATCTCGAAGATCACCTCCTTCTGGTGCGCCGGGATCGGCTTGCGCGACACCGTCTCCACAAGCTTGCTCAGCTTCATCGGATACTTGTCCTTCAGCTTCGCTGGCGGCTGGAACGACGCGTACAGCAGGCTGACCCCCGAGCTCAGCATCGTGATCGTCAGCCCCTTGGCCTCAAAGTGGTCCAGCAGCTCCCGCAGCGTCATGTCCTCCACCTCAAACCGGTCCCAGATCTTGTCCAGCGTCACCTTGCCGTCCGGGCCCTGGTACTCCACCTTCGGGCTCGCAATCGGCTCGCTGAACCCAAAGAACGGCAGCGCCAGGTTGATGAAGCCGTTCTTGAACTGCTCCACCTCCGTCTTGCCGTCCAGGATCTTGAACAGCTCCAGCACCACCAGTCCGGTAACCAGCGCCGTCGTCGTGGCAATCGCCGGGATGATCTTGCCGGCAATGAACTTGGTCTTGTGGCGGTCCGCCGTCTCGATGCCGTAGTTGTCAGCCCGCAGGTTGCTGCAGGCCGTGATGAAGTCGATGTGGTGGTTGGAGTCGTCGTCCTTCTCAAACTCAACCGGCATCAGCTGGTAGCCCGAAAGCTCGCTGGCCGCCGGGATCGAGTCGATCACCTGGTTCAGCTCCGCCTCGTCGTTGAATGCTCCAGCGTTCGGGTCCTAACGAGAAAGGGAAAAAACTGTTAGTTGGGCTTCATTTGCATACAGGGGGCCGACATATCAAGGCACAAAAAAAAAAAAAGAAAGGAAAAAGGAAACGAAAGGAAAAGGAAAAGGAAAAAAGAAAAAAGAAAAAGCCACTTACAGGCTCGCTGTCGTCGGCCTGGATCTTAACGCTCGAGTCCGGCGAGAAATCCGGCACAATCACATTCTCCAGCTCCCGGAGGTAGAAATCGCGGTCGCGACTACCAGGGCTCTTAATGTTGTAGTTGAACGCATGCAGGTTCGAAGCCGCCACCACGAAGCCAAAGTGGCTCTCGTTCGCCGGGTCGAACTTGAGAGGAGTCGGCGCCCGCTTGGGAGCCGACCAGAACGGAGTGCCCGTCGACGTGGTCGCATCGGCCGGGAAGGTGAACAGCAGCTGCTGGATGTCGTTGACAAACAGACGCTCAAAGAGTAGCCGCGCCCACGCAATGCAGTCCTCGAAAGTGCGGGGCCGGTCGGTGGTCAGGTTGTTGCGCAGCGACTTCATCACGCCGATCTGGTTGCCGCCCTGCTTCAGCGCCTGCTGGATAAAGTTGGCCTGGGTCAGGTACTGGTTCACCGTCTGCGGGCCCTGCACAAAGTTGGGCTCGAAGATGTGCTCCTTGGCCCACGCAATGGTGTGCTCGATGCGGTACGGGAAGCTCCGCACCAAGCACATGGGGAATTCCTTCTCCGGCGGATCGTGCGACGACGAGTACGACTCGGTCACCATAGGAATGACAACCTGCGTGTTACCCTTGGTGCCGAGCGTACCCGACTCCAGGAGAGGCTTATGGAAGAACACACAGCGCTGGTCCACGTACTGGCGAGCAGCAACATTGTCCAGAGCATTGGTGACTCCGTCAAGTTCCTTCCAGAAGTCTTCGTTGAAGATGTGCTCCGTGTCCTTGCCGACAGCCTCCTTCAGCGACCGGATATGGCCCACGAGATCGGGGTTCATGCGCTGCACGGCCTTGGCCGCCGAATCACTCTTCATCTGGCCAATATCGTGTTGACGGAACAAGAACTGACGGTTCAGGTTGCTGCGCTCGATCGAGTCCATGTCGGTAATGGTGATGCCGCCGTTCTCGCCGGTGCCCAGACCAATCATCGCCCAGCCCTTGATCATTTCACAGCCGATGGCGCCAGCGCCGACGAGGAACTCCTTGGTGTTGGCAATCTTGGCCTGGAACGCACTGCCGAAAACAGCAATCTGGCCATCGTAGCGGCTGCCAGTCGGCTGGCACAGCTCTTCCGACCGAGGGAAGTTGGCGGGCAAAGACTCCAGGGAATCGTAGTACAGCCACTGAGTGATGGGGTGGAACTTGCCCGACACGGCCTTCAGGACCTCCTGGGCAGTGATTCCACCCAGGAAGGCAGCCATGGGCGACAGATCACCGGTGGCCTGGTAGCTGAGCTCGGTGATGATCTTCTCGTCAAAGTCGACCTGGGCCTTGACCTGGTCGGCCAGCTTCTTGGAGGTTTCCAGAACCTCGGCGGCATCGGCGGCGTTGAACGGAGCGGGGAGACGGCCATGCTTCTCGGAGAAGGCGTGCAGGGCCTGCACACCAAGGTGGACCTGCTCGGGGCGGCCGAACTTGGCCCAGTCGGTAACGAGAATGTCGGGGTTCTTGATGGATTCCGAGAGGGTCTTGAAGTTGAGAATCTTGGGCATCTTCACCTGCTGCCACAGACCGCCCTTCTTGTACTCGCCCAGTCCGGAGATGTCGCCGATGGAGAAGTTGTAGGGACCCTTGACGGTGACCTTCTTGGGCTCGCAGTTGTTCAGGGCGTCGAGGCCCTGGATTTCGGAAAAGGTAACGTAGTCGCCATCCTCGAGGCCGTGGCGGGCATCATCGAGGGCCGACACCAGGCCGGTCTCGTCGATATCAACCACAATACCGCTGAGGGCGGCCTCACCGGTGGGATCGGAAACGGCAAAGTTCTCGCCGAAATCGCAGAACACCGAGCCGAACAGACCGTAGGCATCGGCAATAACCACGTAGATTCCCTTGGAGTGGCAGTAGTCGGCAATCTTCAGTTGTTGCTTGAGGGGGGTGTTGGTGAGGACAACAACTTGGTACTTCTCGAGGAGGGAGAGATCGGCGTCGAGGCTGTTTGTCAGCAACAAAAGCTTGTTAGTATGTTTTGAGCGTATCGGGTCTCCGAATGGGTCAGAACGAGGCAGCTGAAGGTAACATTTCCAGCAAACGGCCAACCACACAAACAACGAAGAAAAGCAAGAGGGGAAAAAAAAAAAAGGAGAAAAAAGAGAAACCCACCTCTCGGCCTTGTGGATATCAATAGGCGTATACACATTCAGCTCGGCCACACGCGGAGCCGACACCTGGTCGCGCGGCTTGCCCACATCGTCGACACGCAGGAAAAACTGAGACGACAGATCGGCAATGGTCACGGGGGCGGGGTCGTAAAGCGTCAGGCTCTTGACGCCGGCCAGGGCCACGTTCTTCGCAATCTCGATTCCGAGGCCCTTGAGGCCGACCACCAGCACGTTCGACGCGCCCATTCTCTTCATGGCATCGTGGCCCAGCACGTACAGCTGGCGGGAGTAGAGCGATTCGTCGATCTCGCTGGCGCCGGCGGCCGGGGCCGCGGGCTCTTGATCGACCTGCATCCGGGTAACAAGATCAACCTCGGCCATCTTGGGAACCTGTGGATAGAGGATGGAGTACGACCCAAATTAGTATATCGAGACACGAAGCTGGAGGGGGGGCCAGGTTCAAGGTGATCGTGGTTCTGCTGGTGAGATGAGGAGAGCCGATGACATAGACAGGCAATCTTGGCGACTGGCCGGCATGATCGGAGATGGGCATCCCACAGCTCCAGAGCCACAAGCCACGCACCGATAGAGACAAACTGACAATTGATGGTGTTGATTTCTTTGGGGATACAGGAGCGTCCCCGGTTGAGAGCTTTCGTTTTCCCAGTTTGACAGAGGTTGGATTTGGGAGGACTTCCGAAAGCAGGGTCGTGAGTGGTGAGTGGTGATAGCGGAGAGAGAAAAGCAGAACGTTGGTGAGGGGAGCAAAAAGGGTAGTAAGGGGAGACAGAGAATATGCAAAAGAGAATAGAGGCAAGAATGCTATGTGACTTGTTTGTTGTTCTTCACACAGGTTATGGTCTGGAAGCAGAGAAGAAGAAAAAAAACAGGAGGAAAAGTCCTGGCTATGTGTTGATGTTGCTTCTTTTTTTATTATTTTTTTCTTTTTTCTGTTTAGTAGGCTCCAAGGCATGAAAAAGCTCTCTGTTTGAGATCGGTCCCTCCTTCCCTGGTCTGTCCAGTCAGTTCAGGCAGTCACGCCCTGCTTATGTTTACCCCGCCATAGAAGGCAAGAAGCAGCCATTTCTAATCGGCCACGGGTCACGTGACGGTGAAGGCGCTGACAGGAAGATGTGCCACAGCTGGGCGCCGAGTTTACGGGCGTCAAAGCCACTGATCTTCAGCGCCCTGGCCCCCGCTGTAACTTCAGCTCCTTCACCACTGCTCAGCAGCTGGACCAGAAATGGCCCGCTGTTGATAGCTTCCAGCTTCCCCCGATAAAAGCTCTAGAATCCTCCATCAGCCAGCCTTTCACAGCTTGATTTCAAATCTCTGTAAATGCAATCTGTGCATGACGTTTCTGTCGATGTTCGCCTTCAATGCCGCCAGCGGGCACTTCATTCCGGGCGCTTCACTTGCGGCTCTGGGGCTGATGCGAAGCCGTTTGCTCGGCTCTCTTGACGTGCTGGAAACAAGTCTCTTGATTAGATGCTGACGGCTCCTTTTTTGAATCTCATTTAGAGACAGATCTCGACGTTCTCCATTTGTGGTGGGCTTCTCTAAATCTCCAACCACTCAGCCGGCGGCGACAGCGATCCTGCGACAACAGCGATAGCCCCGATAGCCCCGATAGCCGCCGACAGCCACACGGCCCAGATGATTCTCGACTCGTTCTCTCTACTCTGGCGATGTTTCCCCAGCCAAACATCCTAGCGCTGGTGCGATTCGGGGAGTCTGGGGGAGGAGAGAGAGCGTTTTGAGGACCCTGCACAGTCCCCCTCCTCTCTCTACACACCACAACCCGCACACCATAACCCACACACACACACACACACACACACACACACATAGCTAGACTTCCTTGACTGACTAGGCCGGGCCGGTAGAGTGAGATCGGAGAGCCAAGCCCTTCTCGCCATGTGTTGTTTCTGGAGAAGCAGCTTGGGCGGATCTGCTATAAAGCCTCGTTCTCCTCTTGTCCGGGCTGGCGAATCGGGGTTCCCTTCTTTTTGATTGATATAGATCCTTTTCCCCCTCTCCTTCCAATCCAACAATCAACGACCGCTTCCATCCATCTCTCTTGTTCTAGAAGAAGTTGACTCTCGGCTTCCATCTTCGTCAGCTCGTTTTTTCGCTGAACCATATCTCGGCACGTTCCTGAAAAAAAAAAAAGGAAAAAGGAAAAAGGAAAAAGAGAAAAAAAGAGAAAAAAAGAGAAAAAAGAAAAAAGAAGAAGAAAAAAAGGGTCAAAACTTTTGTGTCTGCATCTTCTCTGCGTCAGTCAGGGTCGATTTTCATCGTTCCAAGGCTCGTCCAGATTCTTCTGCGTTACCTCGCTTTCTTTCTTTCTTTCTTTTCTTTTTTTTTTCGCCACTCCCCACCTACTTTGTCACAAATTGAGCCATCACCGTCGTCCCATCAATCTGGCTTCTGGTCTCGCAATTGGAACTGGCTGTGTTTCGCTGGCAATTTCGCCTGACGCTTCATCGAGTCGTTGATTTCTCCTCACTTCACCATCAACCATGGCTGACGACGCCTCCAGCAAACCGCCCGCGCCGGTGGTGATTGTCGGCGCCGGCTTGGCTGGCCTTGTCGCGGCCTTTGAGCTGTCGTGCCGCAACGTCCCGGCCATCATCCTCGACCAGGAAAACGAGAAGAATGTCGGCGGCCAGGCCTTCTGGTCGCTGGGAGGCCTTTTCTTTGTTGATTCGACCGAGCAGCGCCGCATGGGTGTCAAGGACTGCCTGGATCTCGCCATGCGGGATTGGATGGCATCGGCCGCCTTTGACCGCGACGACACCGACTTCTGGCCACGGAAGTGGGCCGAGGCGTTTGTGAACTTTGCCCACGACGAGATGGAGTCGTATGTGAAGGCGCGCGGACTGCGCGTCATGGCCAACGTGGGCTGGGCCGAGCGCGGCAACGGCCGCGCCGAGGGCCACGGCAACTCGGTCCCCCGCTTCCACGTCACCTGGGGTACCGGCCCGGAGGTGGTCCGGGTGTTCCTGGAGCCGGTGCGCGAGGCAGAGAAGAAGGGCCTGATCGAGTTCCGCCATCGCCATGCGGTTGACGAGATCATCACCGACGAGAAGACCGGCCGTGCCATTGGCGTCAAGGGACGCATCCTGGAGCATGACGACTCCGAGCGGGGCATCAAGACCTCCCGTGTGGCAGTGGCCGAGTTCAACATCCCGGCGTCGGCCGTGCTGGTGTCGTCTGGAGGTATCGGCGGCAACCCCGACGCCGTGCGTGCGGCATGGCCGGCTGAGCGATTCGGCGGCCATGTCCCCAAGAAGTTTGTCATCGGGGTGCCGGCCCACGTCGACGGCCGCATGATCGGGATCTCCGAGTCGGCTGGCGCCCATGTCATCAACCGCGACCGCATGTGGCACTACACCGAGGGTCTCGCCAACTGGGCCCCGATCTGGCCGTCGCACGGCATCCGCATCCTGCCGGCCCCGTCCAGTCTGTGGCTCGATGCCACGGGCAAGCGGCTGCCGTCGTTTCTGTACCCCGGAGCCGACACGCTGGCCACGCTGACCCACATCTGCAAGACCGGCTACGACTACACCTGGTTCATCCTCACGCAGTCGATCATCAAGAAGGAGTTTGGCCTGTCGGGGTCTGAGCAGAACCCGGACATCACCGGCAAGAGCGTGTTCCAGCTGCTGAAGAGCCGCGTGTTTGGGTCGGGCGGGCCGGCGCCGGTGCGGGCGTTCCAGGACAACGGCGAGGACTTTGTGGTGCGCGACAACCTGGAGGACCTGGTGGCGGGCATGAACCAGCTGGTGCACGGCACCGAGGGGGCGGCGCCGGACCTGGTGTACGCGGACATTCTGCGCACGGTGCAGGCGCGCGACGGGCAGATGGACAACGCGTACAGCAAGGACACGCAGGCGATGCTGATCAACAACGCGCGGGCGTACTGGCCGGACCGCCTGACGCGGGTTGCGGCGCCGCACAAGCTGCTCGACCCGGCGCACGGCCCGCTGACTGCGGTCCGGCTGAACCTGCTCACGCGCAAGACGCTCGGCGGCATCGAGACGAACCTGCAGAGCAACGTCATGCGCGCGGCCGACGGCGCGCCGTTTGCGGGGCTGTACGCGGCCGGCGAGGCGGCGGGCTTTGGCGGCGGCGGCGTGCACGGGTACAATGCGCTCGAGGGCACGTTCCTGGGCGGGTGCATCTTCTCGGGCCGGAATGCGGGGAGGGCGATGGCGGACGAGTATGCGGCGCTGGCGGCGGCGGCGGCGGGGTCGGAGTGAGGGAGTGAGGGGGTGTGTGCTTTGAGTGAGTGAGTGAGTGAGTGAGTGAGTGAGCCTGAGGGCGAGAGAGAGAGAGAGAGAGAGGGGGGGGAGCACAGTGAGGATTTCTTGTCCCGTTGGACCAGTTTTTTTTCTGTCATGAACTCACGAACGCCCTCGCATATGATGGGCGAGGAGGTGGAAGAGGAACAGATTCTTTTTCTTTTTCTTCTCTCTTTTTATCTTGTGTGTGTGTGTGGAATCCGGATCCTCTCGGCAAAATGCCCTGTCCCCCCTGGCCTGGCTGTGGACTCATCTTGTCTCGCCACGACTTGTTTTTCTTCGTGATCTTCCGCTTTTTTTTTATTCTCATGTATGACTACAGATAAACGCACGATATGTATCTCCTGTTTCTATTCTCCTGGTCGCATGGTGGTCTCTCTGCCGTCTGTTCCACCGTCTCCCTCCATTCCAACCTGTCGTTCTTGGTCTTTCTGTGCCAACCCACTCGCACGATGTGAAGAGAGTTGTGTCAAGCAAGACCCGGAGTAAGTCCCATGATGGGAAGATATCACTATCCAGATATCGGGAAATGGGAAAAATGTCTATTATGTACGAGTATATGCATCCAAGAAATGGCCTTAGCTGAAGGCGAGAAAAAAAGATATATATCAAAAAAACCAAAAAAAAAACCCCCGTCCGGGGAAATATTACCACCACCACGACTCGGTCAGTCTCATTGCAACGAGACTGAAAAATGCCACAGAGAAAAAACCATCAGGGGAAAATGACACCGATATCAAAGGAAAAGAGACGAAAGAGCCGGGGAAAACGCCAGGAAGGAGAAAAAAAATGCACCATAACAAAAGAAACAAGAAGGAAGGTTGATATCCAACCGCCGAAGCGCAAGAGAGAGTTTCAGACAAAAGAAAAACAAGGGGAAAAGGATTGAGCGTAGAGAGGAGATTATTATACAGGAGCAGCTTAAACGGCCACGCCGCCGGCCAGCGCAGCGCGGTTGAGGCGCTTCCACGGGTTGGCGAGCGCGACGAAGAAGCCCAGGCCGGCAGCCGCCACTGCAATGGCAAAAGCAACCTTGATGCCGCTCATGTAGGCCTCGACAATCAGCGGCACAACGTCCGGGCCGAAGGCCGAGCGGATCTGGGTGGCGCCGGTGAGCAGGATCTGGTCGGTCGAGATGTCGGGCACCAGGCTCTTGGCGGTGCTGAGCATGTCGTTGACGAAGCCCGTCTGCGCCGCGGCAATGACGAACGACGCGCCGATGATCTGGAAGAACATGACGATGGCGGTGGCGGACGCCATGTCGCTGGGGTCGATGTTGCCCTGCACGGCGATGATCGGGATCTGGAAGGCGAAGCCCGAGCCGAGACCGGAGACGATCTGGTAGCCGATCCACTTGCCGGCGCCGGAGCCGACGTCGAGCGTGTACAGCAGGCCGGAGCCGATGACCGCGACGGCGGCGCCGCCGATCATGAACGGCGTGTAGATGCCGGTCATGGTGATGATGCTGCCCGAGGCGATGGTGGCGATGGTGACGCTGATGATGATGGGGATGTTGCGCACGCCCGACATGGTCGGCGACACGCCGTCAATGCTCTGGAAGTAGATGGGCAGGAAGTACACGAACACGAAGTAGGAGCCGGAGAACCAGAAGATGAAGGTCGAGTTGACCCACACCGAGCGCTGCTTGATGATGCGCGGCACCAGAATGGCGCGCTCGCCCTGGAAGATCTCCCAGGCGACAAAGGCGGCGATCATCAGCGGCACGCCAACGAGGAGACCGATGATGACCGACGAGTTCCAGGCGCGCGTCTGGCCGGCCCACTGCAGGCACAGCAGGTACGAGATGACGGCGGCCATGATGAGGCCGAGGCCGACGGGGTCGATCTGCAGGAGACGCTCGCGCAGCGAAGCCTTGACGGGGACGGCCTGCGGCGGGGTGCGGAAGAAGAAGAAGAGGATGACGGCCGAGAAACCGCCGATGGGCAGGTTGATGTAGAAGCACCAGCGCCACGACACGTGGTCGGTAAGCGCGCCGCCGATGAGCGGGCCGATGACGGAGGCGATACCGTAGGCGGCACCGACAATTCCGGTCATCATCGGGCGCTTCTTGGGCTCGGCGGAGAAGCCGATGATGGTGTAGGCACCCGAGGAGATGCCGGCGGCGCCGACTCCGGCGATGGCGCGGCCGAGGATGAAGACTTCGGAGTTGGGGGAGACGGCTGGGGGAAGGAGTTAGTTTTTGTTGCTCTGGGGGGTGTGAGGTTAGGTTGGGGGAAACTCACCACACAGGAGACTGCCGAGTTCGAAGATGAAGATGGCGAAAAGGAAGCTAATCTTGAGCGGGAAGAACTTGAAGATTTTGCCCCCTGGATGTTGCGTTAGTCGCGGTTGTTCTGTAAGGAGTAGTAGACTCAGGAGAGAAAGAGAGAAAGAGAGAGAGAGAGAGAGAGAGACTTACAAGACGACTGGAAGGCGGCGGTGGTCATCAAGAAGGCGGAGGCGTACCAGCCGACGAGATCAAGACCGTGGAACTCTTCGGTGATACGGGGGATGGCAGTGGCGACGATGGTCTAGCAGACGCAGCAGTGACGGTTAGTTGGGTCACCTGGAGACGCAGGGTGAAAGAGATGCCTCTCACGAAACAGAAAAAAAGACAACCACATACCATATCGAGCGACACCAGGAACACTCCGGCGACGAGGGCGACGACGATGAAGAACATGCCCAGGCCGGTCGGGTAGACGGGCGCGGCGGCGTCCGGGTCGCCGGCTGCGGGGCTGGAGACGTCGGCGTTCGCCTCCTTGGACACGCTGAAGGCATCATCGGCAGCGGCCTTTTCGCCGGCGAGGGCATCGGCCTTCTCGGAGAGGTCGACGACGGTGTCGCGGTCGTCGTCGCCGATAACGGTCGGGGCGCGCGAGGCGGAGTTCTCGTCGCGCGAGGCGGGGCTCGGGCCCGGGGCGGCGAGGGAGGACATGTCGGTGTTGGGTTGTGGGTGTTTGCAGTGGTGGCGGTGGTGGTGGTGGTGGTGGTGGTGGTGGTGATATGGTGGAAGGTCTGATGTGATGGCTGTGTATATGTATATAAGAGAGTCTGACACTCAAGCGAGGACAGAGAGGAAGAGAGGAAGAGGGGAAGAGAGGAAGAGAGGAAGAGAGGAAGAGAGGAAGAGAGGAAGAGAGGAAGAGAGGAAGAGAGGAAGAGAAGGTGGTGGTAATAATGAGTGAAGATGAGGATGGAGATATCAGCGAGACCTGGGAATGGGAATTCAAGGGGAAAAGAGGGACCATCGACGATCTTATATAGAAGACACGGCCAGGCAGGAAAGGCGTCAGATTGGAAGGGAAGAGTGGGCTAGCAAGACACGGAAGGATGACCAGGCCGGAGGACGAAAGCGCGGGTTGAAAGTTCTGCTGCTGTATGCCCGACGAGGAAGAAACAGGGTATGGTGGAAGAGAATAACGGAACGACAGCCGAGGATGGAGGAGGAAGAGGAAGAAAAGAAGATTGGCGGAGTGGACAATCTGATTAGGGAGAAGAAGAAGAACAAGGAGCAGGAGAAGGGGGTGGAGAGAGAGAGAGAGAGAGAGAGAGAGGGGGGGGGTGAGATTGCGAGTGTGCTTCTTTCTTTCTGAAGGGACATGCATCGAGCGTGCATGTAAGTGGGTGAGTGAGTGAGTGAGTGACTGAGATACGAACAATTGGATGCACACCCCCAACGCCGAATCGCACACCCCCCTCCGCCGTCTTCTGTGTTCTTCTCCCTGCGCGTTTGCGTTGGATCTAGTGCTCTTTGGTACGTACAGTACAGTATAGTCCAGCCAGCCCCTGTGGACGGTCCAGCCGCTCGTGCATCTCTGTCTCTGAGTATGTCTGTCTCTCTGGCTCTCTCTGCCACCGCTCCGGTCCAGTGTTGCCTAATCAACGAAACACACTGCAGGTAGGCTCCATCGCAGGCCCAAACACCGCCGGGAACTCGGGTGGGCGGGCGCTGGCTATATCCGGGGCTTGTCGGAGAAGTGGCCGGAGGTAAGTCGAGCCGGGGCTGGATGTCTATGTGTGTGTGTGTGTGTATGTGTGTGTCTGTGAGACAGAGAGAGTGCTGTGTACAGCTTGCGGAGCGGGAGTGGGAAGGGTCGATTGTCACAGCAAACGACGGCAGAATGGCGTTGATGCAAGGCTTTTCTCTCCGGGGGGGGCGTGGAGTTAAGCGGTGGTGATAGCGGATGAAGCTTAGGGTTACGGGGCGGTAGGTCGTTTAATTGAGCGCCCACACACACATCTCCCGCTACAGCGCCCACAGTGCCCTAATTCTGACGGGCCCCCTCGCCTGACAGTGCACGTTGCCAGCTGGAAGGTGCTGCTGAGTTATCAGGCTCAGTCAGCGGAGAAGGGGAAACGTAAGCGGACGAGAGAGAGGGCAGGAGACATCAAGACACGGCAGGAGCGATCTGCAAAGAAAGGAAAGAAAGAGAACCCCAAAAGCAACAGAAAGAGGCAGGAACGGGCGAAATTACTAAGTCCACCGCGCCGGCCCAAAGTCCAAAGTCCGGCTCTTGCCTTCTTCATCGCTGTGGAGCAGGAGCACTGTACAGTACAGTAGTTCCGGACGATTTGACGCGTACAGAGCCGCGCGGGCCGGACGAACAGTTTTGCACTTTTCACCCACTACGTTATAGCGGCTTGCACTCTGTTCCTGAGTTATGGTGGCCCTGTCGTGGTGTAGCAAAAAACGGCATCGATCCCGGGACTTTTCTTGCGGGCATTCCGCGCCGGGTGGGTGGCAATGCTTGGCGGCTAGGCCTGGAGGTTTCTTTTTTGGTTTTTTTTTTCTTTTTTTTCCTTTTTCGCTTGTTTTTGTTGGTGCACTTATTTCCTGCAATTTCTTTCTTTCCTTCCCTTTTTATTGGCGCCTGGTTACGTCAGCGGCTCAGCACCTCTCGTGAGTGCGGTGTTTCTTCGTCCGGCGGACGGGCGGGCTTTACGGGCGAATTCGGCCGAATTTAAGGCTGAGTGCCACACAGCGAGAGAGAGACGGGCGGCCTTGCAGTGTGCGTCTGGCCTCTCTCTCGCTCTCTCTCTCTCTGTCTCTCTTTGGCAAATAAGTGCGTCGTTCGTCCAGATTTCCATCCGTGAGGACCGCTAGAGATTCGTCAGCGCGCGCACATATACACGCACGCACACGTAAACGGAGATTGATGGTTTCAAGCGCGTATAGAGAGAGAGTGTGTGTGTGTGTGCCCTTCCGCCGAGATATGCCGTGCTTGTGTGGTGATTCACCCGTGCGGACTGCGGTGGGACGACAGCTTCCCTGCGTGCGTATGCGAAAGACGAGATCACAGCACATGCAGAGAGATACAGGAAAGAGAGCCACCAAGTCACAGCCGCCACCGGCACGCATGCTCGCTTTCTTTGCATCTCTCCCTCAGCCCGATGCGGTGGAACAACAACCGGGAGGGCAAATAACAGCGCGAATCTCTCCCACTTCGAGCCACGGGACTTGTGTGTGTGTTTAGGGCATCGTGGCCGCATTCCTTTGCCATCTTGCCGTGAATCGCGGACCGTGAACCGGGGGGGGCGAGAACCGCCAAAAAAGAAAGAAGGTTAAACCTCGCGCGGGCAGCGCCATGAGGGTTGGAAGAACGTGGCACTCCTCCGTCTACTGCCTGACGACGGAGCAACCTTCGTCCGCCTGGACTCGTGGGACTAAACTCTAAAAGCCTAAATGATCTCCTCCAGAGCCCCGGTGCATCCTGACTTAAAAGGAGGACTACTGTACTAGGTAGCGCAAAAGGGAAAATTGGCATGCTTCTCCCAGTCCAAGGGGGGGCCCGGCTGAAGTAACTCTGCGTATCTTGGCTTTGCGCTTGGCTTCCTGGCTCGTTGGGTCGGAAGTCAAACGACAGGAAGATAGAAGGACACTACTGGAAATGTGGAAATGCGAGAGCGATAGGGGAGGGGCACCCAGCACGACAGCCGGCGTGGTGTTCACTGGCGGACACTTTTCGTTCGTTCGTCCCCCGACCACGGACGGCCCAGGCGCAATATCTACGACAGTATAAAATCAATCATGAATAGAGGAGGGGGGTGTGCCGTCCCTTTTTGGAGAGGGGGGCGTGCCGTCTCAGGTCCACTCGAAACAGACACACACGCAGAGCCGCACGCTGTGATCTGCGCATAAGTAAGTGACGAGGTGTAGCAGCGATGCCGAAGGTTGCTCTTTTCTCTTCTCTTCTTTCTTTCCTTTTTTTTTTTTTCCGAGTCTTGGCTTGGCTTCATCGGCTGGAACATATCACCACCGTTCAAGAGGAGAGGGGGAAAACCCCCCATGCATTGATATGATATAAAAAGAAAAGAAAACGTCGCCGCCGCCGCCGCCGCAACTGAGGATTGGGTGTTCCAACGATGCATGGATTCATCCAGAAGAAGGAACAAAAATCATGACTATTTCCTGACTCACTTCGCTCGGTTAGCAGTACCACACAAACAACAGGCGGGAATGCAAGAGTGTGAGCCGCTTCTCCCTCCCGGACTTTGGCGGCTGAGAAGCACGGCGTTTAGCGGGCGCGGACTTTAAAATTGTTGTTTCCGTGCAAGAAAAAGGAAAAAAAAAAGAAAACCAGAGAGACAGCGAAAGATCCAAGCGGGCCGGGGGGAGAGAGAACGAGTGCGCGAATACCTTCTGCTTGTTATCTTGTCTGGAAATGCACTGGCACAGAGCTTGACTTTAAGAGGCGCGCTGGCTGTCGCTTCGTTTGGCGATGTCGTCGGGGCAGCATTTGCCGCGACGACGCTGCTGGGGTCTTAGGGTTGGCGGTCCCTTCTTGGGGTTACGACCCTAACCTCTTCCTTCCTTCCTCTCCCTTTCTCTCTCCAAAATGTCACTGGATAATCTTCACCCATCGGATCATAATCTCAAATCCCGGCTTTCTCTCTCTCCCTCTCTCTCCCTCTCTCTCCCTCTCTCTCCATCTCTCTCTCTCTCTCTCTCTTCCTCCTCGCTTTTTTTTATCTTTGTCTTTTTCTTTTTTCTTTTCCTGGTCCTGTCTTTCTCTTCTAACTTTCTGTCTCTCGCGCGTTTTACATCACCGGCTACTCGGCAATCGTAATCAAACGTTGGCGTCCGTGGATCTCTCTCTGCCTGTCTATGCAACACTTACGTTCCTTTTTGATTATTACGTGTATTTGTGGGGAGGAAGGCTTCGTCTTGGTCCTCTCTTCATCTATCTGGCTTATGTCCATTACCGCCTAAGTCCGTCTTACGCTTCTGGGGAGTAAGCCCCGGCACCATGCGGCCCGATAACAACAACCAGAGATTTTTCCTGCTGCTGTCCATGGTTCGTTGGGGCACAACCTGCTCGTTCGCCTGTATGAAGTGGCCAAGTTGGTGATTCTTCCTGTCGTGGCTATGCGAGCGCCCGACCCCCCTACGAGACAATGCGGGCCCCCGTCAGATTTAAGAATTTCTGGTGAGGCTTCAACAGCCCTATTTGTCGATTTTTTTGGGGGGTCTTCTTTTCGTTCGTGTGGGCGCCGCTTGTGTGAGATTATAGTCGTCGCCTTCGCTGGGCGGTTTCCTGGCTCCTACGCCGCTCAGCCCAAAGCCTTACCAGTGATCCGCAGACAGAGAGAGAGAGAGAGAGAGAGACAGAGAGAGAGAGAGAGACAGAGAGAGAGAGAGAGACAGAGAGAGAGAGAGAGAGAGAGAGCCAGCGCCAACACGGACCGCCAACATGGGTTTGCTTGGGATCATACCATCGAGATTACTGCATTCGTACGCCCCTCCCCCCCCCCTCCCAGTCTGACTCGATACTTGCTATAAGTGAACATCTGCTCGGTACCTGCTAGTGATCGCATCCTTTTGTTCGGTCGGACTTAACTATCGACGGATGGGCCTGGGAACCCTGAAACGCAGCCTGTTTTCCGTGTGGTCCGGAATCTCACTGGCTTGGCCTCGCCTGGCCTGACATTTCATTTGTTTAATATATCAGTGCTTGTGCTTATTCGGGTCATCAGCCCCGTCTTACACGCAGTGACTCTCTTCTCTCTTTCTCTCTCCCCGAAGCACACAATTACACAAGGCCCAACCAGCGCTGTTGCTTCTTGCTCCGTCCTTATAGCATGGCAGCCAAGCGCCAATGCGGCAAGAAGTGTCGTATCGAGGTCGCACACACCGTGGTTCTAGCCACGCTCTCGGTGGACATCCATCGTCACGGTGATGTACCCAAAGGTCCGCCCAGCAAAAAAAGAAGAGGCAGAAAAAGAAAAGGGCCGTATCGATCTGACCTCTCTTGGCACCGGGGAACTCAATAGGGCTGCCGCGCGGGATGGGGTCGCTGGTCATCCCGGGCATCAATGCTGCGCTCTCGGATAATATTCCTGCTGCTTTAGACTTTTCAAATCGTCCCGTCTCAGTCCCTCTCTTTCTCTCTCTCTCTCTCTCGTCTTTCTTTTTTCTGGGTGGTCCTCGCTCGCTCCGCCGGCTTACGGCCACCCAGCACATGTTTTTCTGGGTCGACTGGCTGGAGACTCAAAATCCCACCTCTTGGATATAACCTGTGGGTGTGTGTGCGGGTTTCGCCACGATGTGAGTGCGAGTTTCTTGGGTCGGTCCCAGAAATTGACTGGTCTTGGAACGAAGCTGGGGATACACTGCATTGGTGTCGTGATGGTGGTTTGCCTCTCGACCCGATCTAAACGAGCGCCGGCTCACTATGAGTCCTCGACATAGGGTAGCCAAGCCAGCCAAGCGAGCCGCAACGAGCGATAGCTCCCCCTCGACACACACAAACATCCAAGGCCTCTGTGTTCTCACTTGGTCGGACCCGGGGTCGCGCGGGTCTCGTAGATCCCGGCGCGGAATCCCTTCTCACTGGATCGTTTGACTGTCTGGCAGAGTGAGAATGCGGTAGTGCAGACTTTGGGAATCATCATAGGATCTAGCATCAGAACTCACGTATGTAACTGTAACAGCAGCATAGACGGAGATGTTTGCATGAAGTTGCTATAAAAAGAAACACAGCAGGTGAGGATACGCTGTTCCGGAGTTGAACAGTAACCCTAGGCTATAAACCCTAAATCCAGGGCTGGCTAGGGTTATATACTCGCTTAAGTGCATATCCCACTCGGCAATTTTGGTCGATAAGGCGATCCGCTATCTTATCACAAAAAAAAAAAGGAAAAAAGGGCAACTCAATCAACTTCAACAACTTTCGAGTATCGAAACCAGATGCTCCCTCTCTCTCTTTCTCAGTATATCCATCTACAATCCACATTCAAAACATCGAACACGTCGATCGGCTTATTGACTCCCTTATCTCCAGGGTACTTGCGTGCTCTCGGAGACATTTCTGCAAAAATCTCCAATCCTTTCCTGAAGTGAGACTGTGCCGTGACACAGATTCCCAGGCCGGCAATCCTTTCCCTGTTGGCTGTTCACCTGCTGACACTGCCACCTCGTTCTTACGATAATCGGGTTACTTGCGTTCCTGTCGACCGGAACGCCGAGCGTGCGTCTCAATACGATCAGCATCAGACTTCGCCTTGCAAGCCTCTCCTTGGCTTGAAAAAAGCAAAACTCGGACACCCACAGTACGTCATGGCGACGGATGCGAGAAACCCGTTCCTCGACGCTGACGAGAGCGACGACGGCGGGTCTGCCGGCGGGTACGACTCGGATGCCGATCTGCGGAAGGGCGGGCGGACCGCCAAGCGCCGCAGGGTTGATGGGGAGGACGGCGAGAGTGGCGACGACTCAGCCCCGGACGGCGACGAGCACGGGCCGACGGTACCAAAAGGCCAGCGGAAAGCCTCGGACGACGAGCACGATAGCGACGAGGACGACGACGAGGAAGCCGGGGACATGAACGGCGGAGACGAGCAGACCGCCGCCGACGGCACCGCGACGCCGGCCGCGAAGCGCCGCGACGTCAAGCTGACGCACGGCGGGCCGGCGCTCAAGAAGAACCTGGTGACGTCGGAAGCGGCGGTGAAGAAGTCGGGCGTGCTGTACATCTCGCGCATCCCGCCGTTCATGAAGCCGCACAAGCTGCGCTCGCTGCTGGAGCCGTACGGCGCCATCAACCGCACGTTCCTGGCGCCCGAGGACGCGGCCGCGCACGCGCGCCGCGTGCGCAGCGGCGGCAACAAGAAGCGCCGCTTCACCGAGGGCTGGGTCGAGTTCGTCGACAAGCGCGCCGCCAAGCGCGCCCACGACCTGCTCAATGCGCGGCCCGTCGGCGGGAAGAAGGGCTCGTACTACCGCGACGACCTGTGGAGCCTGGTGTACCTGCGCGGCTTCAAGTGGCGCGACCTGATGGCGCAGGTGGCCGCGGAGAACGCCGAGCGCGCGGGCCGCATGCGTGCGGAGATTGCAAAGGCCACCCGCGAGAACAAGGAGTTTGCCCGGAATGTCGAGCAGGGCCGGGTGGTCGAGGGCATGCGGGCCAAGCGGGAGGGGAAGAAGCGCGTGGCGGCGGCGGCGGCGGAGGATGTGGAAGCCGGGGCGGCGGCGCGGAAGAAGGCGCGGACAGCCCAGGCGCCTGCAGACGAGGGTGCGTCCCGCCCGGTGCGGTCGTTCCGGCAGGTTTCGGCTGTGAAGAAGGCCGAGGGGCCGGAAGCGTCGGCGAAGGTGTCGAGGGTGCTGAGCAAGATTTTCTGATCCGGGCCCATCTCTTTTTTTGTTTTTTTTGTGTGTTTTGTATGTCCAGTAATAGCATGTCCCACGGTCGTCATTCTGCATCTTGTTTATTTTCTTATTTTCTTAAAAAAATCCAGTTGTTTCTTTCAATCAGACAGTGGCGGAGAGAGCATGTCACGCATGGTCAACATATATTCACGGGAGGAGGGCAGTATCGATAAGCCGAAGTCATCTGTGAGCTAAACCGTTCCGCTCAAGATCCAGACATGCTTGGTGTGTGTATTGATATCATGAACCGACCTACCAGACTTTTATTTTTATTTTTATTTTTGCTTGTTTCTTTTTCTCTTTTGACTTTAGAAAAAAAAAAGATATACCTTGAAACCTCGCCTACCGGTCCTCGACCGTCAAGTCGTCAAAGTCATCCAGCAGCTCGTTCATGTCCACGCCGGGCACATCATCGTCATCCTCGGTCTCCGCCACCGACATCTCCTCGGGGTCGGCGGCCCGCTGCTTGGCCTTGTAGAGCGCCATGGCCGCACGCATGTCCTCGTCCTCCTCAACGTCCTGCAGGAACATCTCGTACTCGCGGTCCATGCGCTCCTGGTCGGCCTTCTTGGGCAGCAGCTCGCCGTCGTCCTTGGCCATGCGCTTGAGCTGCCAGTTGCGGCGGCGGTTGCGGCGGTGGCGGCTGTACTGCTTGCGCACCAGCACCACGTCGGGGATGGCGTCGGCGTACGTGCTCGAGTTCTCGATCGCGTCCAGCTCGGTGTTGTTGAAGTTGGTGCCCGAGAGCAGGTAGCCCAGCACGGTGTCGCCGGCGTGCAGCAGGTGGCCCAGGTGGGTGCGGGTGAAGTAGGTCTTGTCGTTGACGCCCAGGTCACTGGCGCGCGCCACGGTCACCTCCGACAGGTGCCACTTGCCGCGGGCAATCGGCGTCGACTCGACGTCCATCACGATGAACTCGACCAGGTCCTTGGTGTCGGCCAGCGACGTGAACGGCGCGCGCCAGTACACGGCTGCGCTGACGTCGGCGGTCTGCAGCGTGTTGGCGTCCAGCAGGCACACCGACGTGCCGATGCGGTGGCACAGCAGCAGCGGGGCAATGTTGCCGATCTGCTTGGCCATCTTGATGGGCAGGGCCACCAGGTCGTCCTTGCACACCGGCACCAGCTCGGCCGAGTAGGTGAACTTGTACGACTTAGTAGCGTTCTGCACGTCCTGCGAGATCAGCTCCTGCGACTTCTTGACCTTGACGGGGACCACCGAGTTGAGGAAGTCGACAAACTTCTCGGCCTGGTTGCGGTTGGCGAAGAAGAAGTCGACGCCGTCCTTGGCCTCCTTGATGTTGAGCGTCTCGCGGTGGGCCTGGTGCTTGAGGATCAGCTGCTCGAGGAACAGGAACGTGCGCTTGTGGTGCACCTTCTGGCGCACCTGCACACACGCGCGCCACACGTTCGCCGTGTACGACTTGGCGCACTCGGGGCACTGGTGGGTCGACACCACGTACACGACCTCGAAGGCCTGCTGCAGCAGCATGCCGTCCTGCACCTGGTCCTGGATGGTGAGCTTGAGGCGGATGCGCCGCGAGTGCGGCTCGGTCCACACGAAGCTGGCATCGATGATGCGCACCTTGTGCAGGCCCTTCAGCTTCTTCAGGCAGATTGCCAGCAGCTCGCGCGACTCCGGCATCGCCACCACCCATGACATCGGCGGCAGCAGCCACCGGTCGCAGTCGCGGCAGAATTGTAGCGTGGCCTCGCGCTGGATGCCTTGTGAGATGTCGACCGTCGACTTGATGCAGTCGCCGCAGAGTGCTCCGCCGGCCAGCGTGCCGTCGATCGGCGCGCCGCAGTTGTAGCAGAGGATCCTGTAGGAGGGAGACAGAAGAAGGGTGAGGTTAGTTGGCTGGATTACGGCAAACGCTGGAGAGGGAGATATCACTGACGTTGCCCCGGAATTTGTCGGCGGGCCCAAGGGCACAGGAGCATCGAGATCCATCGACATGGTGTGTAGAGTGAGACGGGGTCGGGTATATGTGTTGTTGGTGAGGTTGTGATATTCGTGAGAGGGGGGAGCGAGTGAGAGAAGAGGATGTCGTCGGGAAGAATGAGCCTCAAAGTAGTCTCCTTCTCTGTAGAGATATCGCAGGCTCAACAACTTGGATTTCAGGATTCAAACTCAAGATAAATAAACACGAGGTAAACAAAATAAGGCCAGAATATTTATGGCCGAAAGTCAAGTAGTGATTCGAAATGATTCACTGAATTTTTTTTTCTTTGGGCTCGTTTGCCCCTCGGCATTAATAATTTCTTATCGGGCTTATCGCCCCTCCCCCACCAGTGCAATGCACTTGGCGGGGCGATGCAACTAGCGGGGCGATGCATATAAGCGGGCTTTTTCTGCTGTCTTCTCATGCGGCCCCGTGAGCCCGGCGCAGGTGGGCCGATCGCCGGCGGTTGCGGATTTCGGAAAACAGGTCGTCGTCGCTATCGGAGAAGTGTGTGCTTGGCGGGGCGGGTTTGGCGCTGGAGGCGTGTGATGTGGGGGTTGACGATGGTTGAGGGCCTGAGGCTGGGCGGGGGGTTGTTGCAGATGCTGGAGCTGCTTGTTTGCGTGGCCGGGATGGCGTTTCGAAAAGCTCTCTGGGGATCGGGGGTATGATCCGGTCTTTGCTGGTGGATGAGAACACAGTGGATGATTTGGACTGGGTTGACTGTGCCGGGGGGTGGGAGGGCGCAGCGCCGAGATCGTCGTCATCTTCGTCGTCGTCCGTCAAGAGAGCCGCAAGACGGGCAGACCGTAGCGGGCGAGATGCCGGGGTGCGTGTTCGCGAAGGGGCTGGGGTTGCAGAAGGAGTGGGCTGGGCTGCTGATGGAGCGGCAGAGAGCGCGCGCTGCCGCATGATCTCGGCCGACATGGCCATCAGCGCCTCCTGAGGGACAGTGCTCTTGTTTGGCTGCTCAAGCAGTCCGCGCAACGACGACGGCGGTGGCGGCGAGCTCGCTTCACGTCCCTCCCCGTTCGGGGTTTTCTGGATCGGCTGGTTGATTTCCGGGCGTTTTCCGGCAGCCCGGCCCGCCACCGACATCTCGGTGGCGGGGACCACTGCTCGCAGCACGTCGTTGATCGAGCCCATGCGGGTTTTGGAGAGGTGCTTGAGCCGCTGGTACTCGGCGGCGTGCAGGTGGGCGGTGAAGTTGTGGGCAATGGCGTCCAGTTCGTCCTCAACCATGCGGTAGCGGTCGTCGTGGTCGAAGCCGGGGACCATGAACCTGGTGATGGTGGTCAGTTTTGGTGCGGACGAGTATTGAGACAAACAGACAAGAACGGAGGGGGGGGGGGG
>LNGL01000010.1:605002-619940 GCA_001510565.1 Knoxdaviesia proteae | reverse complement strand
AAGGGGGAAAAAAAAAAAAAAAAGGAAGAAGAAGAAGAGGAAGAAGAAAACTCCCCTGTCGACATGGGGTTTTATCATGAAACGGCGGCCCACTGGTGGACACTTGTGCTGTCTTTCTCCCTTCTGGGTGTCTGTCAACTTGATGGGTGTTGGCGGTGCATATGCAGGGTACCTCCGCCCAGCATAGACGTGCGTGTCGGCGTATGTTCCCACACGAGGAAGACCGACCAAAGGCACATGTCTGTACCTAGAGTAGGTGTATTGCATTCCTCCGTGCCGGCTCGGTGATGCCCCCATGGCATAATGCCGACACCACCACACTTCCTCCCGCCGATATTGGACACACCAGCCGCTGTGCTGGTACTCGCACGTTAATTTCCCTTGCCCACACGAGGGAGTTCAATGGAATGCCCAGCACCTATAAGTTTGGCCTCTCTGCTTGCCGGTAGTCGACAAGAAAAGCCCGTGGGCAAGAAGCGTCCCCCAAGCTCACAAGCTTTCTCCGAACGTGGGGGAGATGGAGAGATACAAGCGAGCCTTTTGTTTCAATACTTTTTTTAGAGTAAATAGCCAGGGGGGGGAAGCTATTGCTGCACCAGAGACGACGACTGCTGGATTCTGGTCTCTGAGTGGCCACCCTCGGGGAAATGCAGGGGATGGCAGAAAAGCAGACCAGGGGAGCTTCTTGATACATCATCACGCAGGCCGCAAAAGCTGCAACAAGCGACAGGCAAGAGAGGCCCAGCTCGGTCTTTTTTTTTTCCCCCTTCTGGTGGTGCTGTTGGGGGGGGGTCGACCGCCGGCGCGAAATCTGACGGGGGCACAGCACGCGATGTGCGTTGTCCGCTGTCCGATTGGCATTGGGTGGGAATAGCTTCAAGGGCTCCGTCAATGCCCCTCCCCCCTCAGAATGTGCCTAGTCCTCCGGACCTGCTATTGCGTATGTCGGTTCGCTTAGTACATCGGATTCTCACGACGAACCACTGACTTCAGGGGCTGCGGAGTGTGGGATGAGATGATGATGATGATGATGATGTGGGTCGGTGGGTGGTGGCACCGCAGTGGGCGTTTTTCCTTCCCTCCGAGTCCACGTTTGGGTGGTGGTGGTGGTGGTTGTCAGAAAGGAAGCAAACCGTGCGTTCTAGGGTAGATTCCCTCTGCCCATCAGCCGACAGATACAAGGACACGACAGTACACAGTACACAGCAGCATACACACACACACACACACGCAAGAACACCCTCGATAGCGCTGGTCGGAAGCTCGCAGTTGAGACAACGCACCTCAGACCGGTTCTTCTTCAAAGACATGTCACGTAGCAGCGTATAGCAGGTTCACGTCCAGCTGGCAGTGTGGTCAGAAACAGGCGCCACACTGTCACAAACACCCATTCGGAAATTGGCTCGCCTTTATCCCCTCTTCCTCCTCCCCTTTTTTGAGGTCCTTTTGGGTTTTGTCTCAGGCGCAAATGGGGTGATGCAGAAATCCGCGGGTATTCTTAGGGTGTGTCAGGGTTGGGTTTGAGCGTTAGGGTTGATGCGGCTGGTGTAAGGGTTCGGGTTGGTCTGATGTTGCCACCAGAACATCCACTCCGACGTTACAACGACGTTCGTAATGAGGAACCGCATCATGCACGGTCCGATCTCGGATGTCGCTTTTCTCTTGCAATGGTGCGTCCACCGACTGCTAGTGCAGCGATTCCATTGTGTGGTTCTTTTGACAAGTTCCACACCTGGTGGCTAACGTGCCGGCGGGTGTCTTTCTTATCGCCCCCTTTGACCCTCCGAGCATCGCGGGGTTGCCTGAGGTGCACGATTGCCGTTGCCCATTTCCAACCTCACACGTTTTTCTATCACTGACTTTTTCTGCTTTGGACTAGACGTTCCGTTCCTCGATTGATTCTAGACTTTGTGTGAGCTACGTATTATCATCTTGGAAAGCCTTTGCTCTCCTATCCTTGCTATCTGTGTACTCGTCCTGGTGGCAGATCGGATTTTCTCGTTTGTCGATCCCACTCCAACCTCACCGTCTCTGCGAATTCAGCAATTACACCGCCGATCCCTCCCTTATATACACACCCTCAACAAAATACCAAAATACACCATGTCCGACCCGACCGAAGTCATCACCACCATCTCGCCAGTGACCAACGAGGCCATCCTGGTGCGCAATGGCGTGACGGCACCCGAGCTGGACACGCTCGCGGCCACCGCGACCGCGGCGTTCGCCTCGTGGCGCAACACCACGCTGGCCGACCGCCAGGCCATTGTGCGCAAGGCCGTCGACCTCCTGGTGGCCCAGGCCGACGAGCTGGCCGTCGAGCTGACCACGCAGATGGGCCGGCCGATTGCCTACACGGCCAAGGAGGTCGCCACCGCCGGCAAGCGCGCCGACTTCCTCCTGGGCGTTAGCGACGAGGTGCTGGCGGATACCGAGGGCACGCCCGAGCAGGGCTTCCGCCGGTTCATCCGCAAGGCGCCGGTTGGACCGGTGCTGATTATCTTTGCGTGGAATGTGCGTTGCGAACGACTGGCCGTGCTGTGGCGTGGAGTGTTCAGAACGAGAAGGGGGACTGCTAACATGTGCCCCGACTGTCTACATCTAGTACCCGTACCTCATCCTCGTCAACTCGCTCGTCCCCGCGCTCCTCGCCGGCAACACAGTGATCCTGAAGCCGTCGCCGCAGACGCCGACCATCGTCGAGCACGTGGCCAAGGCGTTCTCCGCGGCCGGCCTCCCCGCGGGCGTGCTGCAGTACTTCCACTGCGGGTCGCCGGCGATGATCGAGACGCTGGTCGGCGACCCGCGCATCGCCTTCATCGCGTTCACGGGGTCCGTGGCGGGCGGGCTGGCGGTGCAGCAGGCGGCCGCGCAGCGCATCGTCAACATCGGGCTGGAGCTCGGCGGCAACGACCCGGCGTACGTGCGGGCCGACGTCGACATTGCGTGGGCGGCCGAGGAGATTGTCGACGGCGCCGTGTTCAACTCGGGCCAGAGCTGCTGCGCGATCGAGCGCGTGTACGTGCACGCGTCGATCCACGACGCGTTCGTGGCCGCCGTGCAGAAGGTGCTTGCGGCGTACCGGCTGGGCGACCCGTTCGACAAGACCACGCACCTGGGGCCCGTGGTCTCGGCGCGGTCGAAGGCCGCGATTCTCGCGCACGTGCGCGAGGCGGTTGCGGCCGGCGCGGTGGATGCCACGCCGGCCGGCAACGCCACGTTCGCGGCTGCCGAGAGTCTGCCGGGCAACTACGTGCGGCCGACGCTGCTGACGGGGGTCACGCACGCCATGGCGGTGATGCGGGAGGAGACCTTTGGGCCGGTGATTCCCGTGATGGCGGTGCAGAGCGACGAGGAGGCCGTTGCGCTGATGAACGATAGCGAGTTTGGGCTTACGGGGAGTATCTGGACGGCCGATACGGCCAAGGGGTTCGAGTTGGCTGAGCAGGTTGAGGCCGGCACGGTGTTTGTCAACCGGTGTGATTTCCCGAGTCCGGTGAGTTTTGTTTTCTTCTTCTTTTCTTTCGTTGTCCCCTTCCCCTCTCCGATCTCGCCGACATTTTGATGTGCGCCGGCTTCGGCATCTCATATCCGGAGGCCGGGCAACGGGGCGGGGCATAAGAAATCCCCTCCCCACCCCCCCTCCTCCTCCAGTGTGACTAATCCGCTAACCAACACTCTTTGTTCTATACGTCGCAGGACCTGGCTTGGACCGGGTGGAAGAACTCCGGTCGCGGCGCCACGCTGAGCAAGTTCGGCTTTGACGAGTTTACCAAACTGAAGAGCTACCATATCAAGGACTACCCCAAATAAGTCGGGGGCCGCGGGTGGGTTGAGATGGAATCAAAGGGGTCCTCCCACCGTAACGAGCACAACTCTCCTACGAGGCAGTAGTAGTAATACACGCGAATGAAGCAAGAAGTGATAGCCTGCTCATGCTAGACGGTGAATATCACTACAAGTGATTGATTGGTAGCGAAGAGAGATTCTTGGCTGGCTCCAATGTGCCGTATGTGGCCGCCACCGCGATCAATCGTCGTCCCCTCCCCCTCCCCCCTCAACCCCCCACTCACTGACGCTCTGGACGTCAAGATGACGGGATAGCACGGGGCGAGAGAGTGACTGTCTGTTTGGACAGTATGTCTGTCAAGGCTTACCACCACACACCGAATGCGGGACTGGCGCTCATACATGTCCGCTAAAAAAGCCCTGCAGTGCAAAGTGGCGGCGGCGGCAAGATTAGGTAGGTATTGCATATTCGCGTCTTCCTTTAGGCACCAGAATAAAAATTCCCGTACTGCTTGGGCTTGTTCCGTGCAACCGCGGGGGGTTGTGTGGTAGGGCACGATAATTTCACGTGTGGCAGGCCGGGAACGGGTTGATGGGCTTGGCT
This sequence comes from Knoxdaviesia proteae, assembly GCA_001510565.1. NCBI lineage: Eukaryota > Fungi > Ascomycota > Sordariomycetes > Microascales > Gondwanamycetaceae > Knoxdaviesia > Knoxdaviesia proteae. Next base: position 615,547 of record LNGL01000010.1, on the reverse strand, counting down.
ATTCCCGCCCCCAATTGTGACTATTCAGTTAGGCGATTGCAAAAGAACAATCAAAAGAGTCACTACTACGTGCCAGGGGGGTTACATATGCCGTAACTAACATGTGCACACTTTGGGATATGCACGATGGTGGTAGGATCATGCAAGTACGGGCCCCCCCATTGTTTAGATTGATAAGAAAAAGACAGTTCCAGAGGGGGGAGGTGGAGAGGGACGTCATCTTGGACACTTGTGATAATGCAGTGGGTGGCCGACGGGAATTAGAAGGCTACAGAGAAGGGAGGACGGCACAGTACGCGTCAGCGGGGATCGTGGGATGTGGTTAGAGAGGCTGTCTCTCTCCCTGTGTTCAGACGAAGGATTACTGAAAACCGTAGAATGGGAAAAGGGGGAGGGAATGTGTATAGTACATTTGCAGGTTGGAAGAGTACTGTACAGTACGGCTAGCGAGAGCCATTGGAGGGCGAAGGCGATCGGAACGGGGGAGGGGCCAGACTTGCTCGCTCGGATTGTTAGAGATGTCCGACCCCCGCCCCGGGTGAGTGTGAGAGTGTGGGCATTAAGCGACTCGGACATCAGCCCCGCGGAGTAAGCAACAGAGCAAGGCTGTGTCGGCACGGAGGATCTGTGAGAATTGCCAGAATTACACGAATGGGTGTGACTGACTGTTGCGAGGCTTAGTGTGTGCAGGTCCCGGGATGGACCGGGTGCGAAGCGGGGGAGGGAAGAAGACGGGAATGTCTCAATGTCACTGGACCCGCGAAGAAAATACCCCGAAAATAAGACCGCCCAAATAGAGAGGCCGACTTTTGGGTTAGGGCCGGAACGAGGAGGGACGGAGGAGCTGGGATCGGTCGCCGAAGGGTTTGAGGGCGGGCCTCTCTTTTTTTTTTCTTTCCTTTTTTCTTTTCTTTTCTTTGACTCATCTGAGTCGGGGATAACAACATCATGAGCGGGCCTCGTCGGCGTCTTTTCTGGTAAAGGAGCCGCGATTGATAGCTGCAAGAAGGGAACGAACGAAGCTGGGGCTTCTGAGGTTTGGGGGAAATGCGACTTGTGGTCAGTCCACACGAGCGAAACGGAGGAATGGACCAAAAAAGATCCTGTTCGCGAAAGAACGGCGCCACCGGTACACACACATGCAGCAATCAGACGAACCGCGGTGCAAGGTGCTGTGGAACCGTGATTTTATTGAACTTGGAGACTCGGACAGGCAAATGGTGTCCGTCTTAATGTTGTTTGCTGGAGGCTTGAACGTGAATCACAGGTTCTTCTTTTTCGTGAGACAAGCCTCCTGAACAAACCCAACAGCATAAGTAAGTACAGTACTGTACAGTACTCGGAAGAGGCCACAATACGAGAGTGTCATTAGATACGAAGTTCCCCCCTGGGCGAAAGCTGAAAAAAAAAAATGAAAAAAAGGAAGAAAAAAAAAGAAAAAAAGAAAGAAAGACCGCCGTCTAGACTCTCCCTTTTTTGCTCTCGGCGCGGACGAATAATCTGAGTGTGAGTGAGGGTTTTCTTGTGCTTTAGGCCATAAATGTAGCAGCCTAGGACCGGACGGAGGCGAAAATTTTGAGGGACAAGGGGGAGGGGAGGGACCACATATTATCAAGTCCACACACACCTTTAGGAGAAGACAAGATGAAGAGAAGAAAAAAAAAGGAATAACGTTGCCACAGGGGGAAATAGGGAGAATGAGATGAATTAGTGAAATAGGAGGACTATCCTGCATTGGCCCGCTCTGCTTGCTTTTTTGGCGGTGGCTAACGGATTTGCGTGAGTTGCGTGTAAGTGCATATCTAGCGAGCAGAACACGACGAACAATGGCCTAGGTGCTAACCACGAACCTTGCAGCAGCTCACCTCGTTCCCGGACGTGTTGCAGGCCGAGTCTCAGGTCCTTTGCCGGGAGGCCCGGCAAGTTACAAACAGCATCGCATCATTAGATAGGCCGTATCGAGGTTCGAGAAAGAAGTGTGATAATGCCCCCCGAGGAATTGGAGGAGATCTCTCGGGCTTTTGCATATATATACAGTATATATATATACATATTTCTTTTTTCTTTTCTTTCCACCTTGGACAACCTAAGATAGCAGGTAGACCAGCGTCCGGGGCACGGAGCCCGATTTTCGAGGTTGTGGTGAAGATCCCAAGAGGCAACAGCCAAACGCCGGCGCTCCGGGGAAGCAGCGGGATGACGTGGGTGCTTGGGCACTTTCTCTGGTCTTTTGTGATGAGTGTACAGTACATGTGCAGTACCGGTAAAGAACGTGCAGCTACTCTCCGACCGACGGCGAAAGACTTAGGCGAGAGAGGTACTATGCAAGTACTGGTGCCCACTATAAACAGAGTGAGCTACAGCACTGTACAGTACAGTAAGTACATCCATTACGGAGTCAGGAAGGATAGACCGGTAAATTGCAAAATTGCTGGACCCAAAAGACCGGACCAAAGACCGGGAAGAACAGGGATGGAAACGAAGGAATTCTTTGGGGCTATCTTTCCTCCATCTGGAATTTACGGCTGGCCCCGGAGAATTTGGGGGGGGGGACTGAAGTACTAGATATACGGAGTCACAGCGTAAAGTGTACCTGGGCCTTCGCGGTGTGGCCCCCAGGCAGCAGAATTTCCCAGCGGGATCGTGTGCCCCCTCCAAAAGTGAATCTGCGCACGTGTGCGCGGGTATGTAACAGCGGACGGGCAGGAAGGAGCAGCATCGGAAAGGTTCGGTAGCATGCTCCGTAGCCTGGGACTTGGGTTTGGCGGCCGGTTTTGGTATATTCGTCAGCAGCTGTGCCTGGTACCTCGGGCTATCTCTAGTGATGGCCACTACGTTTTGGTAGTATGTACTGTCCTGTCCTGTACTGTCGATGTGGACATCGTTGGCAGTGAAAGCTGTTCACTTCGCATATTCCAGTTCCTCGTAAGGCACTCACTCACTCGTATGCGCATTCACACCATGGCCTCCCTTGTCGTTGTTGTTTTCCATGTGTTATTCAAGTCCTGCCGTATCAGCCAAACGGCACAAACAGCCAAATTGCCCAGGCAAAGAACCAGCCAGTTTCATGCACGCTAGTCTGTATGCGGGTTAGCGTCCTCGAAAAAGTGCTTTCCGGACGATTCCGCGGGTGGCCCTCCCACCACACCCCCCTGCCACCACTAATTTTTTGCTGGTCTTTTCTCGAAATTGTAATTGCGCTGATTTATTTTCTTTTTCTTTGGGACGATGGTTTTGCTTTGTATTGAAAAAGTAAGTGAACATGTGTGCAAGACTCCTCTGAGGAGAGCCCACTGAAGGCACAGTACAAATCGCTATAGGGGGCGACCCTTGTGTCATATGTGGTCTCCTGAAGCTTGAGTACTGTACTCGTTGTTGCTGGTTAGCCACAGCCAGCCACGGCAGGCGCTCCTGCTCCTGCCGTCTGATTTCGTGACTCAACCCGCCTCCTTCCTCACTTGCTCCGTCCCTACCTTCGACTCAACCACGTAAAACACGCTCCTTCCCATGGCTGGCGGCCATCAAGTAAGCCAAAGCCCTTGATTCGCATAATACCTGGAAGGAGGCCTGTCGTGTCCCGGTTGTCCCTTCCCTGTCTCTGCCATCCCGGCCCTGCTCTTTCCAGTTCCCTGGAATAGGCCCATCACACGGGACCACACTGCAACTTCCTTCTTTCCGTAGGTTGTGAACAGCTGTGTGTGACTGGACTGGATTTTGCGCTGATAATCGTTGCTAAACCCCGGCTCGTTCCTTCCTGCTTCTGCGTGCTTCCTTCTTCTTCCTCTATTTGGCTTGGCCTCGCAAAACAAACCCACACGGCACTAACCCGAAAAGCTGTTGTTTGCACCTTCCCTCCTCCCATCCCCCTCCCCTATTTTGGAATCTTCGTATGGCTGCTGGCTGGTGGTACCTACCCTTGCCAAAATTTCTGATATATGGGAAAACCCTCCAATGTGCAAGCCGATTTTTGGGGGCTTTTTTTTCGCCCTCCTCCTTTTCTCCGTCTTTTCTCGGCTCTCTCGACTTTTTTTTTTATACCAACCATCCCTCGTTGACTCTTTTTCTTCCCTCCACCCAAACTTTTTTCTTCCTCTTCTCTTCTTCCACACTTCCACATTCCCCAATCACCAACTTTATATACCTCGTAAAAGAGTATCGTGGACACACTTGATCTTGTCGTTGTCCCTTCTTCGCTCTTTTCTTCTTTTTTATTAATTGATCTTTCTAATATCTTTTTCTCTCTCTTCTTGTTTCTGCTTCTATGTTTTTCTCTCCTTCTTTATTTTCTTAATGGTGATATTATAAGCTTCAATTGGTTTTCTGCAACCCTCAGACTTGAGCCTCTCTCTCTCTCCTTTTCCCTCCTTCCCCTCAAAATCCAATTCTGTCCACTTGGGACCGCGCGTTTGTTTGACGGCGTTTACAGCTGTCAAATGAACCTGCAATTGCCATTACCCATTTCTCTCTCTGCGTGCGTTGCTCTCTCCTTCTCTCGGTGCATTACCTAAGTGACTGGCTCCGGTGGTGATGATCGACGACGAACATTGCCTGCCGCACTCGAAAAAAGAGCTCCCACACTCGATAGATGCATCTTGCGCGCATATACGCATGCGCATACTCTTCCGTTGCTAACTATTCGGCTATCTTCACCCTCTTCTAGTCCCTCCCCTCCTTTGGGTGTCATCTTCTAAATGCCCACCATCTACTCTTCTCTCTACCATAACTTTATCCGGCAAGGATTAACAAAGTCGTTTGCTAATGGTTACGCCCAATCTGTCGTTGCCGCCACCCACCCGCACATCCTCAACACACAAAGCCGTCCTTCGTTCTCGCGACGCAGCAGCCAGCGCTTCAGCCGCCTCCACGCTCTCCAGCTCCAGAACGCCTTCCACACTGAGCGCCAGTCCTCGGCGTCAAACGCGCACTCGCAAGACAACCGCCATGAGCGCATTCTAGGCCACGGAGGCCTCGATGCCTACTTTGAGGCTCTTAAGAACGTCCAGGAAGAGTCTGCCGAGGGTGAAGCCGAAGAATGGTCCCAGCATCAGTTCCAGAACACCATCGGATGGAAGCAATCTGAGGGTCTGTCCGCTGTCCCCGAAGATGTTGTCGATAAGGAGATTTCCGCCCAGGAGTCGACCGAGAATGCCGACTTGTTATTACAGGCCCAGGCCGAAGCTGCTGCCGTAGATGATGTGGCTGTTGCATCGCCCGCTCAGGCCGACGACTTTGTCTTTCTCAACAGCCCTGTGCTCAGCATCCACGACTTGAGCCTCGACGGCCGTGTCTCGCCTCACTCGGACATTGCCCTTGCCCACATCGACGCTGCTCTTCACCGGGAGGCCAAGCTCCGCGACCATCTCGAGTCGCAGTCTGTCGACCCGGCTTCTCTTCTGCACAAGCCGTCGTCGCTTTCCGTCTCGCGCTCCCAGTCTCCCTTTGCGAGATCCGATATCTCCGGCAGCTCCCGGCGTCTTCTGCGCCCGGCTTCTCCGCCTGTTTCACCGCAGTCTCTGGCCTACGCCGAGCACCTTCGTGCTCTGGCCAAGGTTGGACGCTATGCCGAGATCCCCGCCGTCTTTGAGGCCATGCTGGTCGCTGATATCACCCCTCTCCCCACCGCCTACAATGCTCTCCTTGCTGCTGCCGTCAACCTTCCCGTTGACAAGCCGGAGATCATTTCCAAGGCTCTCGATGTCTACACTGACATGAAGCGCCGCCGTGTGGCGCCCAATGCCGAGACCTACGATATCATGGTCAGCCTGCTGGCTTCGCGGTCTCTTGAGGTGTCTGCCCAGCGCAAGGCTTTGGAAGACAAGCGCGCCCGCTTCGGTGGAATGGATGAGCCCGGCAAGTTCATGCTTGCCTCGCACGAATTTGAGTATGCCATTCTTGGCGAGGACAACCGCCTCGATCTGGCCATCAAGCTGTTTGACTCGTCGGTCTCTTCGCACGCCGCCGCCTTCTCGGCCGACACCTACCGCCAATTGATTTCGGCCTGCGCCTCGAATGGCCGCCTGCCCGACATGATGCGCCTGTTTGAGCACATGGAGGCCAGCCGCGTGGCGCCTTACGGCTCCATCTTCCCCTCGATGATTACCTTGTTCGCCACCTCGGGCGACCTGGTTAGCGCTGTCGAGTGCTACAACGAGTACAAGCAGCTTGCCGTCGCCAACGACAAGGGCGATAACACTCTGCTGGATCGCGCTGACGCCGACGTCTACGCCGCTGTCATTCACGCCTACGTCATCTGCGGCAAGCTGGATGGTGCCATGACCTTCTACGAGAAGATCGTTGCTCTCTATGGAGTGTCCTCGGCCGATATTGCCGGCTCCATCGTCAGCAACGGCCTGGTCAAGGCTTTCCTCGACCGTGGCATCTACTCTGAGGCTCTTCACTGGGCCCAATCTCTTGAGGACAAGACCGCTCGCCCATCGCTGCTGTCGAACGTGGCCGTTGTGGCTGCTGACCACGGCGATTGGCACACTGCCAACGCTGCCTTCATGCAGATCCCCCACGGATCTTCGCACTTCGTCAGTGCTGTGTCGGCCATGGTTGCCTTGAGCGTGCGGTCGGGCGATGTGATGTCTGCTTCCAAGTACTGGCAGGCGCTGATGGCCTCCAACGTTCCGGTTTCCGCCGGCATGGTTGAGCCCACCGCCATGTTTGCTGTGGCTCTCATTGGCTCTGGCCAGATTGCCGAGGGCCTCACCCAGGCGGAGATGATGTTCGAGCGCATTCGCGCCTCGGCTGTTGCCGAGGGCCGCACTGTCGCTCAGGTTGTCGAAGAGATTGAGGAGGGTCTGGAGTTCATCACGCGCTTCATGTCTTCGCGCGGCCTGACTGACCCGCGTGTGGCTCTGGCTGCCACCCCGGCCCCGTCGCTTTCCGCTACCCTCGTGTCTGCTTCGGGCCTGTCGGTGGCTTCTCCCGCCATGACCGTGGCTTCCACTGCGGCTACTGCGGCTACTGCGGCTACTTCGGCTACTTCGGCTACCCACACTGCTGAAGACTCTTACGACCCGTATGCTCGCAACACCGACTTCCGTGGTTCTGCCCTGATTGCTGAGGATCTCGAGGGCCCTCGCCTGCGCAAGGGTCCCCGCCTTAATGATGCCCTGGGACGTTTCCGGAACATGCGCCGCGCCGGCCGCCACCCCCGCTACATCACCTATGCCAAGCTGATCACTGTGGCGTCCCGAGAGGGCAAGATCGATCTGTGCAAGGACATTCTCGCTATGGCCCGTTCGGACATCCCGCTCCAGCCCCAGTTTGCCGTTGTGCGCTACGGCTGGTCTTCGATCCTGGATGCCATGATTGGTGCCGAGCTCGCTGTTGGCAACCGTGGAGCTGCCGAGGATCTGCACCAGGAGCTTCTCCGCATTGGGGCTACTCCCACTGCGAACACGTACGGCCTGTACATCACGACGCTGAAGGAGTCGACCAAGACGTTTGACGAGGCGTCGGAGGCTGTTAAGATCTTCCACCGTGCCAAGAACGAGGGTGTTGAGCCCAGCTCGTTCCTGTACAACGCTCTCATTGGAAAGCTGGGCAAGGCGCGGCGCATCGACGACTGCCTGTTCTACTTCTCGGAGATGCGTGCCCTCGGCATCAAGCCCACTTCGGTCACGTACGGAACCATTGTGAACGCCCTGTGCCGTGTCAGCGACGAGAAGTTTGCCGAGGAGCTTTTCGATGAGATGGAGGCCATGCCTAACTACAAGGCCCGTCCGGCCCCGTACAACAGCATGATGCAGTTCTTCCTGACCACCAAGCACGAGAAGGCCAAGGTGATTGAGTACTACCAGCGGATGAAGGCCCGTGGCATCTCGCCCACCTCGCACACCTACAAGCTGCTCATCGACACGCACGCCACCCTGGAGCCTCTGGACATGGAGTCTGCCGAGTCGATTCTGGACGAGATGCGCAGCGCTGGCCAGGCTGCCGAGCCGGTGCACCACGCTGCTCTGATCCACGCCCGCGGCTGTGTGCAGCACGATCTGGAGGGCGCCCGCAAGATGTTCGACAAGGTTCTTGCCGACTCGACGGTGCCCATCAGCGCCAGCCTGTTCCAGGCCATGTTCGAGGCCATGGTCGCCAACCACCAGGTTAGCCAGACCGAGCCTCTTCTTGGCCTGATGCGCCGCCACCGTGTGGAGCTGACGCCCTACATTGCCAACACGCTCATTCACGGCTGGGCCGCTGCCGGTGGCATTGACCGGTCGCGGGCCATCTTCGATGCCGTTGGCCGCGAGCGCCGCGAGCCCAGCACGTACGAGGCCATGACGCGGGCCTACCTTTCGGTCGAGGAGCGGGAGAAGGCCCAGGGCATTGTTAGTGAGATGATGAGCCGGGGATACCCCAGTGCGGTGGTGAACAAGGTGCTGGAGCTGCTTAGCTGAAAGGCCAAAATGCAGCCCTCATCTTTTTATTTTATCTTATTTCTTATCCTTCCTCTCTTTCACTAATGGTGATACCCGACTCGACATGAGTCTCTTTTCTCGATGCTGGTCGTCCCGCCATCTTTCTTCTCTTCTTTTTCCACCCCCCTTCCCCTTTTCTGGCTTGATTTAATTTGTTTCTGCTTCGCAAAACTGGAGTGATTCGGGATCGTGATATCAAATCGGAGCCGGTTTAAATCCATGGCTTTGCACTTGCTTTTTTCCCTCTTTTCCTGCTCGGAGTTTCTGTTTCTGCTTTTTTATTCTGCTTTCCCTGCGAGCCAGTTTGCTTTTCTGTTCGCCTTTTGCATTTTTCTGCCTGATATCGTATAGAACGGCGGCAACTCAACATCTCAACTCTGCATACACCACAACCCAACAGTCGACACGAAGAAGACGATGACAAAAAAAAGCACACACACACACACACGGACACACACATTGAGATTCTCTCAATGGAGAAAGAAATCCCATAATATTTTGACGGATGACCCAGCATTTATCAGGAAGGATTTGGATGATACCCACACAAACTTCACCGGGGAAGACATTTTATACTGCTTTTTTTTTTGTTTTTGATTTTTCGGAAATAGTGTGTGGCATGATAGGGGTATTTGGTTTTTGCATTTGCTTTTTTCGTTTCGGGTTACATCGGTTTGGGTGAACAGAACATGTCCAGGTCGGACTCTCACTCACATTTTACGGCCTTGGTCGACGAGTTGATTTGTGAGGCTGAAGACCTGTGTGGAAGATGGTTTCTGGGTTTACTGGGTTTTGCTTTTGCTTTTTAGTTTCTACACTGGGTTCATAAAATTTTGGGGGTCATCATCATCATTCTGGAAATCATCGGAAGGGAGCAGAAATGTTGGCTTCTCCCGGGTTCCGTTTTGGTTTCCTGTTGGGATTTCTTGTCTTTTTTTCTTCTTTTTCTCCCCCTCCTTTTTCTTTCCCTCACACTATGTACCACTTCTTCATACCGGCCCCATTGCCTTTGTTTTTCGGCATGGTGAGCAAAAGACTATAGAAAGACCTGTAACATGAATTTGCCGGTCGTCAGTCAGGCAGACTGCTGTTTTTGACTTCACTTTTTTTTGGTTCCTTTTGCAGGTGTGATTGACATGCTTGATAAATGGAGATGTTGATTTTGATGCTGATAAACTTTTGTGTAAGGAGTAAGGAAACGCCCAAGATGAACACAGAGATATATACAGTTTACATGCCCCAGATGGCCGCCCACGCAGCATCATCATGCCGCATCGGCCGGTCGACGGACCCGAAGCGGGCCGGCAAGCCGGTGTTGGCCTCGGGCAGACAGATCCACTGGCGGATGCAATCGGGGATTTCGTCGCGCAGGTGGCTGATGCAGATCAAGGCCTGGTGGGCCGATAGCCCGCCGATGGTGGTCGTTGTTGTCGTTGCTGTGGCGGCGGAACCGGAACCGGAACCGGGAGCAGCGGCGGCGGCAGCGGCGGCGGCGGGGGTGGGGACGACGACGACGAGCCCGGTGGTGAGGAACTCGGCGCACTTGTCGCGCACGGCGGCGTCCATGCCGCTGAAGGCCTCGTCGAGCACGACGATGTCGCAGCGCTTGAGCACGGCGCGGATGAACAGGGCCACGCGCTGCGCCGAGAAGGAGAGTTCGTGGAAGAGGACGGTGTCGGCCCAGGTGGTTGTCGGGAGGGTGACGGGGTCCGGGCTCCGGCTGGGGCTGTGGCCGTGGCCGTGATGGTTGTGGTCGTGATGGTTGTGGTGGTGGGTGTGGGGCCGGGGCGTGGCGTGCAACTCGGCGGCAAAAGCCCGCAGGGCGGCGTCGACGGCCACCTCGGCGTCGGCGTCCATGCGCGGCCGACTGCGGAAGGTATCGGCCCAGGCGCTCGCGAGGGCCTGGCGCACCGTCAGCGAGCGCGGGAAGTGGCGGTGCACCTCCGGGCTGGAGTGGCCGATGCGGGCCTGGACGTCCCAGAAGGTCAGCGGCGGGAGCGGGGAGCGCGGGTCGGGCAGGCGGCTGCGGCCGAAGAGGCGGATCGGCAGCGAGTAGGTCTGCGGGTGGTCGGAGCAGAGCAGGGACACCAGCGTGGTCTTGCCGGAGCCGTTGGGGCCGAAG
>LNGL01000010.1:586344-602817 GCA_001510565.1 Knoxdaviesia proteae | reverse complement strand
CTCTCTCTCGCTCTCTCTCGCTCTCTCTCGCTCTCTCTCTCTCTCTCCTCTATCGTCCACACAGAGGCCCCCCCCCGTAATCCAGCACCCCCCCCCCAACTGACACACTCTCGTCTCGTCCCCCACAGTCCCTCCGCCTCGTCCCCGCCGCGACGCCGTCGTCGACCTTCTCCCACGTCTCGGCCGCCTCCTCGGCGCCGTCGGCCCCGGGCCTGCACGACACCCTGCGCGCCGGCCTCGGCCGCAGCGCGCCCTCGACCGACGCGGCCGCCGGCCCGCCCTCCGCCGCCGTGGTCTCCGCGCACCCGCTCGAGGCCCGCCTCAAGAACTGGGAGGCCACCCAGGAGGCCCTGCGCATGCACACCCTGCGCCGCGTCTACGGCCTCGCCGCCCCCGTGCGCCAGGCCATGGAGCTGAAGATCGTGCGCCGCTCCGAGTGGCGCCCCGCCGCCGTGGTGGCTGGCGGCGACGGCCTGCCCAGCCTGCACGAGGAGATCCTGCGCGGCAAGGACTCCGAGGTCACCTGGGAGGATGTGTTCACCGGCTCCGAGTCCTTGAATATGCCGGGATTCCATGATGACATGGAGCGCAAGCTGAAGATGTGAGGGGTTGAGAATCTTCTTTTTTTTCGATAACGATGTTCATGCAATCCATAATCCTCATGCAATCCATAATCCGGTTCTCTGGGTGTTCTTGCTTTCTGTGCAGGTAGTTTCTGGTTTTTGTGAAGTTCACAGTTACACATACTTATCTTCAAGACATGCCACCATTAGCTGCCTGGTCTTCTCCATATAGACAGAATACACCTCCCTCCCTCTATAAAGAGACATACAATCTCTCAGAACTTGAAGGTAACAGAAATTATATCCTATATGTTCAGGAGTCCATAATGCATGTTAAAAACCCCCTAGACAAACAGCACCAGAAGCTCTAGGGAAACACCAAATGGAAGCCATGGTCATAAAACAGCAAATCAAGGCATCAAGCAAATATCATGCACACTGCAGTCACACAAAGAATGGGCATAAGAAACAGAAAATCCATAGGAAACCGTATAGATAGAGGACTTAGCTACCAGAGACACAAAAGCAGAGAGCATATGTATAATATCTACTAAAGCTAGCAAACAAAAATGAGACAGAGGGTGACGCAGAGACAGTAACAGACAGAAAGATTAACTTCAAAAATAAAGACATGTGCATAACATCAGAAAAACCATCCCCCAAGTAACAGAGTAGATAGAGAGGGGGAACACAGGCCAAGAAGAAAAAAAAACACAGGATGACGGAAGGGGTGGCTGGGTGTGGATGAGTGAGGACATGATAGAGCTAAAAACAGGAAAGAGATATGATGAGGACGGAAAAAAGAAGCATGTAATGCTGGGGGAACGGTACTACACACAAAAGCCCACCATCCCCCCTCCCAAGAAATGGTTGCTGAACACAGCATTGGCTCAAACCGGACATGATAAGAACGGTACGCTACCGGCTGTCCTCCCGCAAATAAACGGAGCAGCAGAGCTTCGACCAGGCGGGGAGAGACGGAGACAGACTCGCTATCTATGTAGAGGCGGAAAAAGTGCTGTTGATGAGGCGGAGAAAGGATGGACAGACACGGAGAAAGCACACAGAGAGAGAGATGGATGAAATAATGTCAAATAAGGAGAGCATCAAATGCAGGCAATGGAAAAATTAAGAGCAACGAAGTACAAAAAGCAATGTCGGCACACACCGGGCCGAACGAATGGAAAGAGAGGGTATATGGAGTTCAGAGGCCACGGGCATCCCGCAGCGGTCCAGATATAAACTAAAGGGGGGGGGGGGGGGGGGGNGGTGGAGTTTGTGGTCATTTGGAAAAAAGCAACAGCATGACTGAGAACCAATAAATGACGGCCATGGAGAACGGATGGTTATGGAAAGCGAGACGGGGTGTTGAGGGACGGCTAGCCGGACGGACTCTCGGGGAAGCGTAAGCGCCGGGGCGACGGGGGAAGGGGAATTGGGGATGGCGTCGGAGTTGGACAGAGGAGGAAAAGGGAAGCTTCGTCAGAGGTCGTCGTCGGAGGTGGCGAGCCGGACACGGAAAGCGGGCCGACAGAAGACAGGCGTAGCGCTAGGGCTGGGGATATTCGAGAGCTTATAATATCACACAGCAGCGGTTGTCGCGCTGGCTCTCCTCGGGCGGAGGCACGGTCTTGGTGGTGGTCTTGGGCTCGTCGTCCTCGATGATATCCGGGGGCTTCACGGACATGTGGACCACATTGCGGTTCTCGGCGCTGAAATGGTACTCTGGATGGATGGGGAAAAGGAAAAGAGGTTAGTACGATGATAACAAAGGAGAAGCCAGTGTCGATCCTACTACTGGGCCGATGGACATGTCCCTCCGGCGATAGGATGGCACGGGGGAAGGAAACACCATACCCTTAAGTTGGTCCTTGTCGTCCAGCAGCTTGCCGAAATGGATCAGGCGGATGCTGCTGGGACTGGCGGGCTTGGGATCCCACTCCTCGCGCCACTCGCGCAGGATCAGCTCCTTGAGGGTGTAGACGCTGATGCTGAACGGGTCCTTCTTGCCCGTCTCGGTCAGCTCGGGAACGGTGACGTTGCGCTTGGTCAGGTACTTGTCGTCGATTTTGTAGGGGTGGCGGGCGCCCGAGGCCAGCAGCAGGGTGATTATGCACACGGGTCCGGCGGTGTCGTCCTTTGTCGCGGCGTCGGCGGCGGCGGGGTCTTCGGACGGTGTCGGGACTGGGTCGATGGAGTCGTCGGCGGGGGCTTCGGCGGCAGCGGCAGCGGTAGCGGGAGCGGCGATCACAGGGGCGTCCTCGGCGGCCGCATCCTTCTCCTTGCCCTTCGACTCGGCGATAGCCGGAACGGCATCGGCTGGCACGGGAGCAACAGCGAGCGTCGACGATGAAGGGGCGGCGGGAGCAGCGTCAGCAGCAGGGACGGCGGCGACGTCAGGCTTTTCCAACATGGTTGCGAGATAGAGAGGGGAGGGAAAGGGGGGAAAAGGAGAAAAAGGGATTGGTGGAAATGGAGGAAGAACACTATATTTTTGATCTCTTGGGGGGGGGAAATACTCTATCTCTAATGTCTATGAGGAATGAAGGTACACGGGGCAGATAGACAAAAGTGAGGAGGGTGATAGGGACACAAAAAGAATGTGAGAATAAACACACTTAAGACACACACGAGAGTCAATGAATGACGAAAGAAAAAGAAAAGAAAAAAAACCACAGAACCACAGAAGAAGAAAAAGATAAAAGATAAAAGGAAGAAATCACAGAGGTGATGAAGAATTATAAAGAGGCCGAAAAGAAAAGAAGAAGAGAAAAGGAATATGAGGAAGGATTATATTGCGATGTTATTAGGGATTGAGATTGGATTGGGGTTGATAGAGAAGGAAAGAACAGGGGAGGAAAGAAGGAAAGAAGAGAGAGGAGGAAGGAAGCCAAAAAAAAATATAAAATAAAATAAAACAGGGACCCCAAAATTCAAGGTGATACAGAAGAACGAACAAACCCGCAATAAAGTTTCCTCGCAGGGAATTGAGGACGAGTGTTTTACAGTGTACTGCTAGTAATCTAAGTTCTGCCTATGGTTCCTTTAGGAAAGGCATTCACCTATACTTTTCACTACACTTTGACCCACGTTTCTATTAGGTGCTAAGTACCTTTCGTTTCTTTTATGTAGTATATGTAGTATTCCATCTTATATAGGTACCTGATGCACAAGTGTGTATATCCCATAGGCCAGACAGGAAAGCTGAGCAGAATGCATTTAGGTGTATTAGTCATGCACCCAGATGCATGGGAATTAGTGGGCAGAACACCTGTAAAAGCGATAGAGATATCTAGATTCATTTCTCCGTACGGGTCATACAATTGTAACTCATTTGCCTAACCTTTGGACTATATATAAGGAAATCCCAGCTTTAACTTAGTGGTCTTTATTTAGACGAATGGCGTGAGTGAGCTGGAGAGCTTTATAGTAAGTTCGTTATCGGACTCGTCTAGCTGGTCGTCGCCGGCAACTGTGCTCATGATCTGCATGGGGAACTGTGCCTTGAGAAGGGCGGCATTTGGAAGAGGATAGTCTAGAGAAGGGAGTAGTTTGATGATGTCTCCCGTCCGCAAGGGGATGCCGCGGCCAGTGGACAGGGTCAAGAGGTCCAATCTGTCAATCCGAATCTTGGTTCTGAATCTTGCCGGCACCGGACGGAGAAGATCGGACATCCACCAGAGCCGGAGCTGCAAAGCGTGGCCGTTGCTTTGGATTGGTTCCAAAGCAGAACCACCCTTATAGCCACCAGAGGTGAAGTGTAGGGGCCAGGCCGATCAGGTTCTCGGGGAAACCGGTCCCGCTGACAAACGCCCGGGTGAACGCCAGGAAGGTCTTGAGCTTTTCAATCTTGAAAGAACTGGGGACGATGTGACAGACATGAGGCTCCAGGTGGCAAGATAGAACGCATCGTTCATCGGTGGAGGGCTGTCGGGTCACCGAAAACTGCCCTTCGCCGGCTCGGTGGGCGGTAGAAACACACAGAAAGGCGTGAGAGGAGAAGTGTGAGCGGATGAGAGCAACCATACCAATAGGAGTCGATAGAGATGTTGTGAGATAAAACTAACGAAGGAAGAACAACAAGAAGCATAGAAGCGGAAAGGCTCAGGGTTGAACCCTTAGAAATACAGATTCCGGGAAATCTTGGGCAAGACCTGGAAGAATGCAATATTATATTGAGGATTCATTGCCAGGACAGAGAAATGGCTGCACCTGTGCATAGACATAAAGGTACAT
This sequence comes from Knoxdaviesia proteae, assembly GCA_001510565.1. Classification (NCBI taxonomy): domain Eukaryota; kingdom Fungi; phylum Ascomycota; class Sordariomycetes; order Microascales; family Gondwanamycetaceae; genus Knoxdaviesia; species Knoxdaviesia proteae. Next base: position 598,018 of record LNGL01000010.1, on the reverse strand, counting down.
AGACAAGGTACCTACAGATACTTTGTGGTCCAAGTGACTTTTCAGACTGTGGCGTTAAACCGGAACTTGGCGAAATTTCTGTTCCGACAAGAACAGAACGAAGCTGTAAGGGGAAACCGGGCGCTAAACTTGCAGTTCTTTTGAAGAAATCCGAACAACTTTAGCGGTTGCAGGGAGACTGTATATGTCACTCACTATCAGTGTATAGATAGTATTGGGGACTGCACAGTTTTGGGATAGAGCGAGTGGTTGGTGGCTCCTTCCTGCTGTTACCAGAACGAAGAGAAGAAGGATGAAGTCAGCGAAAGCAAGAAAGAGAGAGAAGAGAGATTACACGCAACGATAACGTGATGACGGATCTGGTTGCAGAAGAGACGAGAAAAGGAAATGCCGATGATGGAACGGCGGCGAAAAAAGAAAAAAAAAGATAATAAATAATGATAAATAATATTAAAAGAGATGCTGGTCATCGTCATCGAAGGCCAATTTTCTCTTGGGGCCATTTTCTTCCGGGCTGGCCTGCGTTCCTGGACAACTTAGCAGGATGCAGCGAGCAGCAGCAGGAGAGCAACAGCTTATCGGTTGGTGGTACAACAAACAAGCCCACAGAGGCTGCACGGCCCCCCTCGCAGCCGGCCTTTCTCAGGACTAATCTAATGCGGCCAGTTCCCTGTATTCTCTTTCTCTCTCTCTCTCTCTCTCTCTCTCTGTGGAGGTCGGGAAGGGAACGGGAAGGGTAGTCAGACCAGGGCCCGGGTCTCAGGCCACATTACATGGATTGTGTCTGGACTGTGTATGGGGAAACAAATGCTTGCAGAGAGACGGTCTGACATCGTGATGATGCTCAAGGCCAGCTGAAAACTGGCCGGGAACGGGCAAGTCCATCGAAAGATCACCAGATTGTGTGCTATGGACACAAGTATGTTACGGCGCACGAGTGTGCATTTGCAAGAGCCCCCTCGCCCTCCCCTAAAGTCTTCTTGCAGGTATCCGGACACCCCAGGTCAATATCACCCGGGGCCCTTGCGTGTACCACCGGCAGGTTGCTGGCGTTGGTGTTTTCTTTTTGGGGAGACAACGTGGGTTGTTGTTGCGGGGGGTCGTCCAGTGCTCGACTCCGGCATACGAGTGGTAGTAAGGGAAAGACCCGACACTGTCTCCTGGTAAGTCCGTGTCTGACAGAGAGTGTCTGCAGCTGAAAAAAGACTGGTTCGGAATGGAGGCACTTAACAAATTAAGAGGGGGGGCCTCGATCGTCCATTCTTGGCGGCGATTCTCCCCATACTTACTTTTTTCACCGACTTCGACTATCCGGCTCGATAACGCGGTCGTATTTTAGTAGGAATGACAAATCTGTGGGTGTGTGTGTGTCTGGTGGACTCTCTTCGTCTCGGCGTATCTCGCCCGATGGCGCCGGTCCCTGTCTTGCAGTGTCTTCTGTTTTGTTTCTGTCTGCGTGTCTTTTTCGAGGTGAGCCATGAAGCCTATCTTCCGATCATGCAACAGAGAGACCTGTCCCATAAAACACACAGAGAGAGGGGGGACGGGTGGTTGCTTCCGGCGGCGGCTGTCGATAGGAGCCCGCCCGCATCTTGTCCTTCTTGTCCCAGACCCAGAAATGGGAATCCGGTCAGCAAGCACGCAAGAGTCCGCTTCGGCCACCCTCCCACTCGCACTCTGCTTGGCAGTCGGGCGAGCCTTGGATGGAGCTGAGGAGGCGGGGGGGGGGAGAGGTGGCGATATCAGCACCCAAGAAACCCCCAAAAGAAGCCGACTGCATGTCCAGACTGGGAAGGAGCCCGGGGACTTCTTGGCGGGAGGTTTGACCGAGATCTCGCTTGCGCTGCGGCGTCTGGGTGTCTGAAGATCCGGATATTGGTGCTCGTGTTGGTGCATCCTGTTATGTCTGTCTGTAGTGGAAGAGGGGAGAAAAAGAAACATTTACTCCATCTGCGGGCTTCTGGACCGGACTGCACTGCTCGTTGGTTCCTTCCCTTTCGTTTCGCCTCTGAGTTTTTGAGAACCTGCCACGTTCCAGCTGGATCGGCTCGTAATGGAAAGAACGACAGAGTGTCGTCGTACCTTCCTGGACTTCCACTCGTTCCTTCCTGTCCCCGATTTTATCTTCTTCTCGTCTTTTTCTCCCGTTTTCTCCCGTTTTCTACCCCGTTTGCTGCATTTCTGGGGCTATACCGCTTTGTTGCATCCGGGTGACTCCATTCTTGCATCACCAGAAAACGAATAATAGATATACAGGGCTGAACTTACATGTTTCGCTCCACGGATCGGACATTCACTGCAGAAATTCTCCGTGCAAAACACAAAAATACAGACACATTTTTGGGGGGCATATGTCCGGCTCGCACTAACATTACATACAACGTTTATACCAAGTCTCTGCATTAAACACGAAGAAAACGACAAACACAAAAGACCACCCGGACAAAAAAAAAATGGGAAACCCGCCCCGGCCAAGTTTATGTACACCTCCTCCCTCCCCTCTATAGTGTTTTGTTTTGTTAATTTAGGTTGGTCCTCCTCTCACTCGGCTGCCAGTCTTGGCTTCTCCTAAAACGTCACCAGGTCTTCCCGCCCACTTGGCCCCGCCGCCGGCGCCCCGGGCTGCGGCGCGCTGACCACGTACCCCGACGCCCGCATGCCGTCGTTGTTGCCGCCAAACACGTCGCCGTGCTCCAGCGACATCGCCGCCAACTGCGCCGGCGCAAGATTCGCAAAGTACGCGTCGACGTCGCCGCCAAACGGCTGCGGCTGCGCCCCCATGCCGGCCGATGCTACCGCTGCCGCTGCTGACGACGATGGGCCGGCCGCCCCCGGCCCGTTGGCCCGGAACCGCGGGTCCACGTCGGTCGCCTGCCCGCCCATGCCAAACATGCTCAGCGACTTCTGCCCGTCGACCGCCGTCGCCAGCGCGTCCTTCTGCAGCGCCGGCGACTCCTGCAGCTTGCGCGGCCGCGCGTTGCGGAACACCATCTGCACCGGCTTGAGGTACACCGTCGCCAGCGTGCCGACGTTGAGGCACATCTCCTCCAGCGTCTGCGCGTCCAGCTTCTCCGACTCCGACGTGATCGCCGGCTTCTCGCCCATCACAATCTCGCGCGCCGCCGCCATGTCCGTCGACAGCAGCCGCCAATACATGTACGCCCGGTCGCGCAGGTCCGGGTTGTCCGTCTCCTCCGTCGCCCACTTCAGCACCTTGGGCACCAGCTCCTGGCCCTTCGTCGGCAGCTGGATGAACAGCTTGACCGTCGCCGTCAGCAGCGCCAGCTGCACCTCGACCGGCTCCTCCGAGAACGAGTACAGAAAGTCCTCCAGGAGCACGTCGCTGTTCTCAATGCGGTCCGCGTACTGGCCAATCACCCACACCATCGCCGCCTTGGCCTCCGGCTCATCCAACGAGTCCAGGTGCTCACACAGCGTGCCGATGATCGACTCGTACTGGTTCGGGTACTTGCGGAAGATGTTGCGGATCACCACCGTGGCCTCCTGCACAATATAAGTCACCTTGGTGGCCACCAGCTCGAGCAGCAGGTTGATGCAGCGCCGCGCTGCCGGCTCGATCTTGATCGCCAGCTTGCCAATCGCCCGCACTGCCTTGCGCACAAAGTGCACATCAATCTCCGTCGCATACTCCCGCAGTTCCGCCAGCACCTCGTCAATGTTCTTCTCGTTGGCCAGCATGAAGATCAACTCCAGCTTGGTCACCTTGACGTAGATCGGGTCGTTGTATTTGCAGAAAAACACGCGGATGTCGTTGCGAAGCACCTCGGGTCGTCGTTGTAGAATTAGGAGCGCGTTGCGTAGGGCCAGATATTGCACCTCGGGTCCCTTGGCCAGAATCGTCACAAGCGGCGGCGACAGTTTCCGGCAGAGCAGGGTGATTTGCTTCTGGTCGGCAATGTAGTTCATCAGGTACAAAATCACCCGTATGCACGTAAGCACAACTGCCGCATTCGAGTGTGATAGACGGGGGGCTATGCGCTCCGCCAGAAGAAGAGCCTCGCCGGTCTCTTGCGGGACGTAAGACATCAAGGCTTCGAGGATGTAAGTTTGGCCCCATCTGCGTTGAACAAGACAACGGTTAGCTTTGTCTTCTTGTACACGTGGATGAAGGGGCCACAGGAGACACGAAAAAGAGAACTCACTCTGAGCAATCAGGCAGAATCGCCACCATCTTCGACGCATTGCTGTAGTCGATCGTAAGCTTGATGGCATCGCTGCGCTCCCAGATATCCATCAGAGAAGCCAGTGCGCTCGCCACCACCGTCGGGTTGTCGTCGCGAAGCAGCGAGTTGAGCCGCTCAATCAGGTCCGACTGCTCCACCATGTTCTTATCGTGGTCGTAGAGCTTGGCAACGCAAAACGCCGCCGTCTTGCGCACATACGGATCCGAATCACGAAGCAGAATCTGCACGTGGCGCACCACGCCCTCGACAAACTCCTGCACGTGGATGTACGACATTGTGCGCAGGGCGAGAGCGCGGACAAGCGGGCTCGAGTCCATCATGTCCTGGTCCAGCACCGGAATCGCCTTGATGGCAATGTCAGGTCGTATCCTCGCATAATTGACAAGATAGAGAAAGCACCTGGTGTCAAAGAGGTCCGTTAGCTTCACCAGCCCACTCGTTCAACCAATGAATCAAAGTCAAGAGAGTACAAGACCTACATCTTCTTGATCTCCAGGCTGGGAATGTTCATGCAGGCAATGATGTCCGGGAATAGTGCCACCATGTCATTGTTGCTCATAGTCATGTTGGCGACAATCTTCTTCAGGGCGATCTTCTTGCCCGCAAAGTTCTTGTCCTTCTTGCCACCGCCATTGAGTTCGAGTCGCAACTCAGCTACTTTGCCCTGTGGAGATGTTAGTGTTTGCTCAATGCTAGCCGCCGGGATATAAGCAATGAACATTGTGAAAAGGATGAGGGTGCCAAGAAGCGTAGACAAAAAGATATATATGCAGCCCGAGTCTCTCACACAAGCAGGTTTCCCCCCATGGCTTCTCACGGTCGAGGGAATGCCAGGACATGCATGGGAACAAAAACTCTCAGCAAAGGCCAGTGTGGGTGAGGTGAGAGCAGGACACACACACACGCGCGCACCCAAACATACACGCGCGCTCACGCCAATGGTAGTACCAAAGTGCGCCGGGAGCCAGACTTTTAAGCGATGTTGGTGGCTCCAAATAAATTGGAAACCCCTCGCCATGTGGCAAGGCAGTATCACCCGAGACAAGGCCCTCTCTGGATAGAAGATGCAAAAGGCCGCGTGAGGCCAGCCCAACCGATATCAATTTGACTCCGCGTGGCCTTTCTTCCCGGTGTGCTGCCAGCCTGTCTTAATTCGTTTGGTTTCTTGTGTACCGGTTTATCCGAATACACGGAACGCAACTAGACATGACAAACAAGCGGCCTACCGAGAGTGCCACAGACGTTTTCCCAGGTACATCCACCTCAAGGCCGGCTATATGTGTGTCCATGTACATGAACACTTGTCACTGTTGGTGGACGCATATATCCAAGCATCCATGTCTGTGCGTGCGGGTGCATGTCCGTGGGGGCACGCGTGCGCCGGAAAACAGGCCGGAAAGGAGTGGGCCCTAGAGCTTTCCCGTGGGAGATGAGGCTCGCCCTTGTGTTTATCTCTCGGAACTTACTCGTGCAAAGAGCTTGGAATCTCCTCCCTGTGAACTGGACATTGTGGCGGATCACGGAGGGGCTATATGCGGAATCGTTGCCGGTCGTAGATACAAGCAAGCGACGTTGAGGAAGCTCGAGAACGTTGTATACACGGACTGTCGTCGAGCCAGCCGCACGTAGGGTCAAGGTCGATGTCGTCGAGGCTCGGCCTTGGCGCTTGCGGATACAGGCTTGCTTGTGGAAAAGCCCCCAAGGATAGTACGAGAGGTTTCAGTCGTCGTACGGACTCGGAAGTTCGGAGGGGACGGAGGTCTCGGGGCAATTATGTCGAGGGGCAGTGTCTATCCGGACACTTAGCAGTGGAATGATCGCTTCGGAAACCCGGTAGTGGTCGATTGTGCGATCATCGATGGAGAGACCAAAAGTTAGGGGAGAGCGGTGGATGGAGATTCGGTTTTGGAGCTTCTCCAACAGAAATTACTAAAGGGGGGCAACCCTTACTTAAAGGAGGGACCAGAATAGGAAACGAACACCAAAAGGAGGCAAGGCTAGATCCAGCAGAATAGAATATATTCAAAAAAGAGGAGAGTGGTGCAAGAGAGAGGTGGGATTCAAAGGAAGAAATATAAAGCAACTGAAACGGTGGGAATAAAAAGATTAATAAGAAACCAGAAGATGTGAAGATAACCCGAACGCTAGAGGGAAGGAGCATTCTTCAATCAGCACTTTCCATGCTCCTTCCTGCTGGTCGTCATTTTGGTAGGAATTTTTTGCGGGCTATGCTATACGGCTGCACTAACAGATCTCCATACATTTCTCCAGGGTTACTGCTAAAGTGCTCGTATGGCCACAGGCTTGAAGTACTCCTTTGGCTCAGGCCTGCGCTGAAGATACTTGAGCATCGGACTTTTGGCTGGCAGTAATGCCTTGGCCAATCACAGACGGATACGACCACCTCACCAAAAGGCCCAATCCCACTTTCAACAGTGAAGCCAATTCTTCATCTTCATCCAAGCTTCCACATCTCCAACTTTTGAACTCGTGTTCATTCATCCCGGGTTTATTCCATTCGCCGGAAATTCAACATCACTTGTCAATACGTCCGAAATCGCCAGAGCCCACTTCCGTCATCTCCGATTCCGGCCCTGACCCCCGCTTCACCATGTCGACCGTTCCGTCGTGGGTCTCCGACCTCAAGTCGCCTCCGTCCGTTCGGAGTAAGGGTGTTGGATTTGCCGATCCGCCGGGATATCCCACGCAGGCAGTTTCGGGAAAGGTGAGGATTTCATGATGCCCCGCAAATGCTGTGTGCGTGGATAGCAACATAGGTGCTTGTTCGTCAGCTAACGCGTTCGTACACAAACGTTCCCCTCCTCCAGAGCCAGAAGAAGGACTCGAAAGACACCAAGACCATCCAACGAGCACCGCCGACCCAGGAGGAGACCGACACACTGAAAGTCAAGAAGGCGTGGGAAGTGGCGCTGGCCCCCATCAAGGGCCTGCCGATGACTGCGATCATGATGTACATGTCGGGAAACAGCCTGCAGATCTTTAGCATCATGATGGTGTTCATGGCTTTCAAGAACCCCATCATGGGCCTGGCCTCTGTCAACCAGGCCTTTGCCCGCTTCGAGTCGGAACGGAACAAGGCCCAGATCCTCATGATCAAGCTGGCCTACATCGGATGCCAGCTGGTTGCCCTGGCGGTTGGTGTGTGGAAGATCAACGCGATGGGTCTATTACCGTACGTACATCCGTGCCCAGATGGATACCTTGATCATACGTGGCTATACTAACTAACTCTTTCGTCGTTTGCATTCTTACAGAACTACCCGATCCGACTGGCTGGCCTGGGAGGTCCCCAGATATTCCGCCGTGCAGGTGTCCGCTGCTTTATAAGCTAACCCCATGAACATATTTACCTTCTCAGTTATACTATGAATACACAGCGTTTATGTTTTGGCTTTGATCTCGTATGACCCGGAACTCGTCCCTACATGTCTGGCCCTTTTCCAAAGCCAGCACTGCCGGCATTCGCCAAAATATTCGGTCACATTGCGCTGAGACAAACGCCGAGTCTCTTTGCAGTCCTCAGACATCCGTGCAAGTTAATGTGTTCCCATGATTCAATTTCTAACTCACGGTTTAGTGTGTGGCACCATCTCTATACATCGTCATCTCCACAGTCTATTAAACAGCTTTACTTGTCCTACTCCTGCTTCGCCGCCTTCTTCAATCTCCAGACCGGCCCTTGCTTGAACAAAACCGGCAATATAATCACCATGAAGCCACACAATCCAGCATAAAACGTAAAAGTCCAGCCCCGTCCCATCGACTTAAGCATCGCATCGACCACACCTGTGCCAACAGCTCCCAAGATGCAACGGCCTAGGTTGTTTGCAGCCGAAGCAGTGGCGGGCGCATCGGGGTTCAGGTCCACAATCAGGGTGTTGAAAATCCCAAACGAGCTCGGCAAAGTCATGCCCATAATGAACAACAGAACCAGCACCACAGCCAGATGCACCTCGTAGTGCAGAGTCCAGCCGTATGCAATCATAGCCACGATTCCGATCGAGAGCAACGGCCACACCGGCTGCAGGCGCGCCTTCTCGATGGGAAATTTGGAGATATCATCGCCACGCTTCCGGTCGATAGTGAACCCGATATTTCTAGCTATCCGCCGATAATTCCAGTCCAGGACGTAACCCTGCAGCACAGCAGCACCACCCGAGCCCACACCATACGACAGATAGCAAAGGCCAATCTGCAGCTCGCTAAGGCCATACACCTCCTTGAACAGGGGCGGGAGGGTAGCTGCCACAACGACGAAGGCGACGAAGATGATGGCGTTGAATATGAGAATGATGGCCATTTCCGGATCCAGAAACACGCGGAATGCGCGGAACGGGTTGGGGAAGTGGAACTTGCGCTTCGGAGTCTCGACTGCAGGCACTTCGGTTCCTCCATTGGCCTTGCGCTGGCGGCGCAGTCGCAGGTAGTGGATGAACGGGTAGTTCCACGACTGCGGGGGGATGGAGCCGTTGCCGACGACCTTGCGGCAAGTCTCGGGGACGAAGAAGACGAACGGGGTGAGCCAGAGCACGGCGTAGATGGAGAGGAACCAGAAGATCGAGCGCCAGCCGAAGTACTCGACGAGGATGCCGCCGAACACGGGGCCGATGGTGGGGCCGAGCGAGATGCCGGCGCCGACGAAGCCGGTGTAGCGGCCGCGTTCGGCGGTGGAGGCGACGTCGGCGACGGAGCCGTAGCCGAGCGAGATGGTGCAGCTGATGCCGGCGCTCTGCACGCAGCGCAGGATGAGCAGGCCGACGTAGCTGCTCTGCAGGGCGAGGGCGGTGTTGGCGAGGATGAAGAGGGTGAAGCCGACGATGAAGGCGGGGCGGCGGCCGGCGACGTCGGCGAAGTCGCCCATGAGGGTGGGGCTGAGGCCCTGGAAGATCATGTACGAGGTGATGGTCAGGTTGACCATGGCGATCGACACGCCCATGTCCTCGGCGAGGGCGTTGACGCCCGGGAAGTAGATGCTGGCCGACATGGGCGAGGCGAGGCTGCCGATGATGGACATGGTGGTGACGAGGACCTTGGCGCGCTGGTCAAGCACGGTGTATGCGGGGCCGCTGACTACGCGGGCGAGGGACTCATCGGCGGTCGGCGGGGTGTCATCCGGCGAGCTGGTTTCGGTGGTGTGGGTTACCACGCCGAGCTTCTTGTCGCCGGTCGGGGAGTCTGGGTCGTCCTCGTCGACCGGCTCGATGGGGCTGGGCCGGTCCGGGACCGGGAGACCGGTCTTTTTGGGATCGGATCCCCGGGACTCCGAGGTCTTTTCGCTGGCCATTGTTGTAAAGTCTGGGGTTTTTTCCTTTTCCTTCCTAGGATCTTTTTCTTCGTATTTTCAACGCCGGGGTTCTGGTGAAGATATCGACACGCTACCACCGTGGGGTTCCACGTGAATATAAATAGAGGCTTGGTAAATAAATAAAAATTGGTCATGAAAGAAGAAAAGATATCGAATTGTTCCGAAGCAGTGATTATTCAGGGAAAACCAAACAGGAAGCCTCTATGTGAATCCCGTTCGCTTACACCCAGTTCGCTCCAGATATCGAGAGGAGGACAGTAGTATCACACCTGGACAGCACCGTAACCGGAGACAAAATGTAATTATCTCTGGGCTAACAGCGGTCGGAATCAATACAAAAAAGGAGAAAAAAAACAATAGAAGAAGAGAAGGAAAAGTTGCATCCAGCTCCCGCAGTTCGGATCTCGCGTGATCGGAAAAGCATATGGCAACTCCTCCGACAAACGCACAGAATCTCCTGCCTCTTCCATGCGGTCTAAGCCGGGACGATACCTCGTGTCCCCGGTTTTCAGTACCCAGCAATCCCTATCTCGGCCACGAATGGGGGCAACCTGTATGCAAGAGATTGGGCGGGCGGTCCCCCGGTCGGAAGCGTGGTGGTTGGTGTGGTGTATTTCTTCCCTACCACACCGATTTTCGAGGAAAAGCTCGGGGGGAGTCTTTGCCGACCGGTGCCGAAAGGGAAAAAACGCCATAGCTCGTCCCCAAAAATGTCAAAAGGGCCTGGTCTCGATAGCACACCTTGGAAAACACGGTGCCCGATGCTCCCCCACTTTGTATTATATATGCACTGTGCGGTCTGTCTGTCAGCGTTGGTTGGCTAGGGAGATGATAAAGTCCTTGGCTTTGATAACGAGGGTTGGAAAGCGAGGGCGCTGGTTCTCGCGAAGGTTCGTATTTGTGTGCGTCCATCGAGTCTGCTGAACCTGAAGAAGCGGACAGTCGGTATCATGAACACGTTATCAACTAGAGTGACGTCTTCATCGGCTATGCAGCTTCAAATACGCACCGTTGAGCTCCTTCAACACCTGGCGTCGCATCTATCAACGATTTCCATCACCTTGCTCTGATTTCAAGAGCTTTTATGTTGTCCAAAATGCCGCCGAAACCGCCTTTCGGCGATTAACCCCAACCCTAAACGACGGATGACTCAGCACATGGTCTGTGCGTTTTGCCCTTGAGCGGAGCTTCGGGACTTGCGAAAGGTGGCATTTGAAGCTTTGGTGGCACAACGTCAATCTGTAAAATCGTGGTGTTTGTTGGCTCATGGTGCAAGCTCGGAAAACATTGCGCATATATTTCGACGTCTACAGCTACGCTTATCATCTGTGGATCTTCTCTTAGCCTTCCATATCAACCATGGCCAATATAACAGCGCCCTTTAACGAGCTGCTGAAAAAGCACGAGAGTGCTCCAGTCAAGCCGGCCGTTCACAGCGTGGACCAGCTGGAAGGATTCTTAAAAGAGGCATACAGGATAGTGAGTACATGTCTTTTTTTTTCTTTTTGTTTTTTTTGTTTCAAGGGGTTGGGATATCAGGCAGGAGATTGCCACTGCATGAAGCGAGACCATGCCCCCGCCTCGTCCAGCCCAGACTAACCCACGGTTTCTTGCAGAACAACCACATTGCCAGCCTGCACAAAGAACTCGACAATGTGCGCCAAGCCTACCTTTCGACCGCGCAGCCGCGCAAGACAACGATGCGGCGGACGGACAGCACGGGCGGCAACGGCACGGGCGGGGCGTCAGGGCCGCGGATGCTGAGCGACCGGGAGCGCGAGGAGGTCGACGCGAACGCCAAGCAGATGATCCGCGAGCTGAACGCCAGCATCCGGGCGCTGGCAGACGCCGAGCAGCTGCGGCGCGAGACCGAGGCGGCGACGATCCGCAAGAAGTTCGGCACGGGCACGGGGCTGGCCGCGCTGGTGGGGGCGTGGGCGGCGGCGGGGACCGGCGGCGGCTCGGCGGGCATGAGCGCGGAGCACGCGGCGGCGGCCGGGCGGGCGCGCGAGGTCGGCATGCACCGCGACGGCGTGCTGTGGATGCTCCGCCGGCGGCTGGAGCTGGCGGGGGCGGCGCAGCAGAGCATGATGGAGACGCGGCTGACGCGCGAGATGGAGAAGAATAAGAGTGTGCTGGCGCG
>LNGL01000010.1:510684-583004 GCA_001510565.1 Knoxdaviesia proteae | reverse complement strand
GGGGGGGGGGGGGGGGGGGGGGTTTGGTCGGCTTCTTATTGGCCTCATGGCCATTTTGCGTTCCACGGCGCGTTTCGCGTGCTTCATGTAATCTTCGTGGTACTAACCTCATGCCTTGGCCTGTCGTTCTCTGTTCCAGGCCGATGAAATCCTCCGTGCCGACCCCGAGCTAAATCACGAGTACGCTCCGATTGCCGGTGTCCCCCACTTCACCTCCAAGGCCGCCGAACTGATCCTCGGCGTCGATTCGCCCGCCATCGCCCAGAAGCGGGCGTCCTCGATCCAGACCATCTCCGGTACCGGCGCTGTGCATCTAGGGGCGCTTTTCCTCGCCAAGTTCTTCCACGGCAACCGCACCGTGTATGTGTCGAATCCCACCTGGGCGAACCACCACCAGATCTTCTCCAATGTCGGTCTTGATGTCGCTGAATACCCGTACTTCGACAAGGCCACCAAGGGCCTCGACTTTGATGGCCTGAAGGCTTCGCTTCTTGCTGCCCCCGACAACTCGATAATCCTCCTCCATGCCTGCGCCCACAACCCCACCGGTGTCGACCCGACCAAGGACCAGTGGAAGGAGATTGCCAGCCTGATGGCCGCCAAGAAGCACTTCCCCTTCTTCGACTGTGCCTACCAGGGCTTTGCCTCTGGCGATCTCAACGCCGATGCCTGGGCGCTGCGCTACTTCATCGACCTGGGCTTCGAGCTGCTGGTGGCCCAGAGCTTCGCCAAGAACTTCGGCCTCTACGGCGAGCGTGCCGGCTGCTTCCACGCCGTGGCCGCCCCGGCCCCCGATGCCACCCAGACCATTGCGCGGATCGCGTCGCAGCTCGCGATTCTGCAGCGGTCGGAGATCTCGAACCCCCCGCTGTACGGAGCTCGCATCGCTGCGATTGTGATGAACGACCCCAAGCTGTTCGCCGAGTGGGAGGGCAACCTGCGCACCATGGCCGGCCGCATCATCGAGATGCGCAAGGTGCTGCGGGCAAAGCTGGAGGAGCTGGGCACGCCCGGCACGTGGAACCACATCACCGACCAGATCGGCATGTTCAGCTTTACCGGGCTCTCGGTGGCCCAGGTCGACAAGCTGCGCGAGAAGTTCCACATCTACATGACCAAGAACGGCCGTATCAGCATGGCTGGTCTGAACACGCGGAACATTGACTATGTTGCCCGCGCCATTGACACTGTTGTTAGAGAGTGAGGTTGTGGTCTGAGGTGGCCAGGGCGCAGGGACGATGAAACTATTTAGAAGTCATGAATTGTTTGTCCTTTTTTTTTTTTTTCCTTTTTCCTTTTTCCTCGCTTCGACATTTGCGTTTCGTCTGGAGTTTTTAGAGGAATTTCCTTTTTTTCTTTTTTTTACTCTGTCATACTTCTTCTTTTATGACTCTCCCCTCGTTCTTTTTTTCTTCTTCAAGTGACTGTCTCCTCTATCCATTGTCTTCTTCTTTTTCTGATCCTTAGGGATTTGAGAGAGAGAGAGAGAGAGAGAGAGAGAGAGAGAGAGAGAGAGAGAGAGAAGAGACGAGTCCGTCAATCTACCCAAGGCGAGACTCGGCAATGGGTGGACATGATCGGAAGACAACCTGAAGAGTTCAGCACTCTCCACTCCATGAATCTAGAACCGTTACTGTTGCTTTTTGCTTGCTATAAACCAAATCTTTTAGACGGAGGAATGGGGTAGGAGCCACTTGCAGGCCGTTGCTGGAGTCCAGTGACCTCAGCTAGGAAGTCAGACAAACTTTCATACTTTGTCTTTTTGTTCTTTCTTCTCTTAGTTCAGAGATGTGGATGATGGGGTTGGATAAATCAATAGATATTATAAGATAACGAGAGGAATCTAGGGACGTGAAGGATGTGTGGTCTGGTTGAGGTTAGGGGAAGAGAGAAGTGAAGAGTTGCTTGTCTGGACATGGCAGAGTTTGACACGAGAGGAGACGGATGGGTGGTTAGGAGGGGACACGTTGGCGTCTCGCTCCCCTCCTCTCTTCTTCTCCGCCCTTTATGGCGAGAGCGGGAGCTTGGGAGGCACGGAGAGGGCACAGCTGAGGGCTGGGGAGGTGCTGCGGTCTCACCAAACGTGGTTGTTGTGCACAGAGAGGGGCAAGAGGACCGGTTGGTTGTGGTTCCGTGGAGATGGGGAAAATGAGGCTCTGATGGGCGAGGGCGAGAGTCCTCCATGCTGCCGTGTGATTCTGTGTCCTCTTGAGACGGCGGAGACAGTACAGATGAAGTCACGTACGCACGAGCAGCCGGAACAGTGTCCAACGGTGCAGAACGAACCCTCCTCTCCCCCCTGTCCGAGAATCAGGCCGGCGGCCGAAAAGTGATGCGGCCGACTAACCGGGTTGTTATCTTCTTCTTTCCCCCTGATTCTTGCGTCTGTCTGCAGGGTGGACTGGGTCTCGAAGGGGGCTTAAGAGCGAGTCTTGGTGCTGGACGTGTTGTCACACCCGCTCCCTCTGTCCAGAGCTAGTCTGTTCTGGTGGGAGCGAGCCCATTCACGGGAGAGTTGGTCCCGGCGCGGGGAGACTTACCCTTTTCTTTCCCCTGCGTTCTTGCTTGTCTGTAAGGAAGGTGTGTGCTGTTGGTCTTGGAGTTGCCCGTCGTAAGCTGGACCGTGGACAGACGGAAAGGCGAATGGTTGGGGATTTTCCGGATAAACCAGACGACGTCTGACTCCAACAAGGGGGGTAAATGTGAGGTTGGGTTGCTTTCTGTTCGTGTTCGTGCTCTTACATGTGTGCGTGGTGGTTTGTTACGGGGGGTGGAGGTGGGTGTGATGAACCAAGAAACGAAAAGTCTGGGGAACCGCCCGCAATGGGGAAATGTTACCTCCGACTGTGGTTTCGACTTTGGCCATGGATGCGAACAGAGTTGGCTGGCATGCAGTAGTCCAGGAAGGATCTTGCGGGGAACCGCGCGCGCTTTGAATGGCTGGGCCACGCACTGGCGGACTTCGCATCGTTTGTCGGGGGGGGGATTCTTTTCTTTTGATACATATATTTCATTTTACGGCGGTTCCTTGTGTGACGAGAACATGCCGGCCGGCGCGCTGCTGGGCGACGTGCAAAAGCTGAGGAATCCTTTCAACGAAGCGAGACAGACTCAAAGAAATGGGCCGACCTCTCTCTCTCTCTCTCTCTCTCTCTCTGTGTGTGTGTGTGAGGGGGGTGGAGATGCTGGGCGAGCACGACGGTTACTTACTCCATGAACGCGTGCTTTGTGCTGGTATAGAGAGGCGGAGATGGGAGGCAGAAGAACGAATGAAGGTTGATGAATGAGAAAGGATCTGAGGGGGGGGGTTTGGCTCCTCTCGCCTCGACCGTAGATGTTCTTCCATCCCGAGCACGAAAGCAGGTGGGTTATTATTTCCCCCCCCCCCCCCCCCCCCCCCGGTCTGTGATCGATCGACCCCGGATCCGCTAGGCCATCTTCTTTCTTTCTTTTTTCCTCTTTCTTTTTGGCCGGCCCATGGGCAAACCTCCTTTCGCGGCACAGCGACGAGTGTCTGACGAGCCATGCAGTCAGCTGACTCAGAGCCGGAGGGGGAAATTCGCCACTCCCCGGGGCCAGAAAGGGCATTGTCTGCCTGTTGTGTCTCTCTGGCGTGTTCTCTCGTACTGCTGCTTCGGGTCGCGAGACGAACCGAGGAGCTCCGGACACAAGGACGTCGGCTCGGAGGCTCTCAGTCATCGATGGATGTGGGTGGGGATCTGGGGGGATGTTCTCTTTCATAATAGAGCGAGTTGTTCGCCCAGTAAGGCTTCCAGTGGATGACCATTGCACATGCCACGGTTGTTAAGAGACCCGAGAGCGACAGGCCAGCGCTCTATCTGGATCTGCAGTTTGAGAACCATCTGTGGTCTTGTGATCGGCTTTCCGCGTGTGTCTTCGGACTCTGTTTTCTTAACAGTGTTAAGCTTTTTCTGTTGTCTCTGTTTCTCTTTTCTCCCTCTCTGGGTCTTCCTGCGCATAATTCTATAGTGTCCCGGTGATCACGATCAACTGTAACAGGACCTTTGGGTTCATTTTGTTTCCCCTCGTCCCGTTCTGTCAAAACGTGGTTCGCGGCCTGTGACTAGGCCATCCGGGGTTGTAGTGCGCGGTTCCGATGAAACAGAAGAGTCCTGCCGGGTGTGTGGCATTGAAGCGATGAGCTACATGTACTGTCCTTATTTCCTTTCCATACTTACATTCGCGTGAAGGGACTTTGTTTGGGTCGGGCGAGGAGAAAAGCTGCAGGATTTGTATAAGTGAAGAAATACCCGCGTATCCTTCTCAGTCTTCAACCAATAAGCTCTCGCCGATTAAAGGCCGTCCCCAATCGGACAAATGGGAAGGAGCGGCTTATCAGCTCGGCCAATAGCCGTAGCCGATAAGGCGGCTATATCTAAGCTTTTCTTCTAGCAAAGTTCTAGCTGCGAACCTTAACTTAACATGAGTTCCCTTCTCCCACATAGTTTTGGGCTTCCATTTCCAGTTTTGGTGTTGTCTCTTTTGTTTTTGCTGCAACTGTCTTTTCCCCGCATCTGGGGCCCCGGGATTTTGTTTGACCCCGGACTTTTCGTTGAGTAAGACGACGACCTTGGACTTCGGGGTATCTTTATCTTTCCTTGTCGGCCGGCATATGGCAGGTCTCTCTTCTGAAATGGCTATTCTGTCGCTTTTGTTTTACCCGGCGCTTGGCCATTCTCGGAACCTGGCCTGAGTGAGGGCCAGGTGGTTCGCACGGCATGTGGTGTCAGGCGGTGAAGAAGAGAGGATTCTTCTGAAAAGACCAAGCGACGTTGGCACATCTGCTCCTCTCTTGGTCTCTCTCTCTCTCTCTCTCTCTCTCTCTCTCTTCCCCGTCTCTCTTGCTTCTTTCTTGCCCTCTTTCGCCTCTTTTTTTTATTTTTTATTTTTTTATCTCCTTGGGTTCGGAAGTGGGACAGAACATACCAAGTCCAGTCTTGGATCTTGGCCTGGGGCCCTGCTTCCCCAGGATTGCCCCTGCACTGCCCCCCCCGTAGGAGTCGAGTGACGCTCGTGAGCTCGAAAATGCATCATAATCTGGGGTTCGTCTTGTTTGGGTTTAGTTGTTTAAGCAACCCCCATGGGGAAGACAGAGGAGAACACCGCTGAAACTGGCTGAATGGGCATCTTTGGTGGCCTGGCCACCTGATGTTTATCTGGCTGATCCAATGTTGGGGTGATTAGTGTTGCCCCGAACTTTATTTCGTTCTCCCCCGGTATTTGCTGGGCATTAGTCTGCACGGAAAATTCTCAACTGCCTGGACATCTACCCGTGGTTATTATAGGCCGAGGAGGGTGTAGGGCCCATGCATCCCGACTGTGAGATTGCGGAGCACACACTTGCTTCGTATTGGGAACGTCGTCTGGGCCGTCCCAGACACACGAGTAAGTGGTGGCGAGTTCTTGTCACTCCCCATCGCCGCACCTGGCTCTCTCTCTCTTTCTCCCCAGGAAGTGAGTGGGACGCTGGGCGGTGATCGACCACGTCTATGCCTGCTCACTCGCCCTTACTTACCCCAGAAAAGGATAATTAGACCCATAAAGCGCCTGTGGGAGGGAGAATGTGTGAGTGAGTGAGCGAATGCTGGATATATTGGATATATCCAAGAGTGCACATCACTCCCGCACATGTTACTAGAATAATCACCTGTAGTAGTAGCAGTGCGGTCCTCGCATATAGGATAGATTAACTCTGCTCCCGGTTTATATAACACCTGCCGCTTCTCCCCTCCTTTTTTTTTCTCGAAGTTCTGTTCCGGTTCTTCTCTCTTCTCTTCATTCCGCTCTTCATCCCCATCTCTCACTCTCTTCCTCTCCCCTCTTTGACTACAAGCTTCCCACCGGTGTTGCTCCAGGTTGTATTGTGTGCCGTATACTGACACGTACCCTTATATATATCCCTTTTGTGTTGTTTCCCCTTTTTGCTTTTCCCCAGATACCCATAACCCCCAAAACACCCACCATGGGCTTCTTTAAGAGCGCGAAGGAGAAGCAGAACAATGACTCGGACCCCATCCTCACCCGCCTAGCGGCTGAGGACAAGGTGCCGTGGTACCAGAAGCCCAACCTGCGGTTCCTGTACTTCATGCTGTTCCCCACCTGCATGGGCATCGAGTTGACGTCGGGATTCGACTCGCAGATGATCAATGCGCTGCAGATTGTGCCGTCGTGGGTTGACTGTACGTTGCCTTTGCTCGTCTTGCTGTCCTGTGATCTGTAACATGTGTCTGGGCTGTCCGCAACTAACCAAGCCAACGACGTGCTTCGTGTGTAACCAGACTTCGATAACCCGCAAGGTGGCCTCAAGGGCATCATCGCCGCCGCCTACAGCTTGGGCGCCATTCTGTCGCTGCCGTTCGTCCCGATTGTCAACGACCGCTTCGGCCGTCGGTGGTCCATCTTCGGCGGCAGCTGCATCATGATGCTCGGAGCCCTGGTGCAGGCGTGCTCGCAGCATGTGGCCATGTACATCGTCGCCCGCATGATTCTCGGTTTCGGTATCCCTGTGTGTATCGTGTCGGGCTCGTCCCTCATCGGAGAGCTGTCGTACGTTAACGAGCGTCCGGTTCTCACCTCGTAAGTGCTCCGTCGGCGTGGCTCGGTGGGTTAGAGAAGCGGATGCCAGGGGCTAACCATGTCTGTTGCAATGTGAAGCCTGTTCAACGTGTCGTACTTTGTCGGCCAGATCACCGCTGCTGCTATCACTCTCGGCACTAATAGCATCGGCAACGACTGGGCGTGGCGTATTCCATCCGCGCTGCAGATCTGCCCTTCGCTGATGCAGATCGCCTTTATCTTGTGAGTAGTACCAGTTCTCCCGTGAATATTGGCCCGGTTGCTAACTGGCCAACAGCTTCGTGCCCGAGTCCCCCCGCTGGCTGATTTCCAAGGACCGGTCCGAGGAGGCCCGCGAGATCCTGACCAAGTACCACGCCGAGGGCAACGCCGACTCGGAGTTCGTCAAGGCCGAGATGGCGCAGATCTCCACGACCATCGGGCTCGAGCTGGAAGCCTCCAAGAAGAGCTGGATGGATCTGCTGGCCACCGCCGGCATGCGGCGCCGCGCCCTCATCACGTCGTTCCTCGGCCTGTTCACCCAGTGGTCCGGCAACACCCTCATCTCGTACTACCTCGGCGACCTGCTGCAGATGGTCGGCCTCACCGAGTCGCACACTAAGCAGCAGATCAACGTCGGCAACGCCTGCTGGAGCTTGGTGTGCGGCTTCACCGTGGCCATGCTCGTGCGCCGCATTCGCCGCCGCGTCATGTATATGGCCTGCACGATCAGTCTGCTGTGCTGCTACATCGCCTGGACTATCTCCATGGAGCGGGCTGTGACTGCGCGGGAGAAAGGCGGGGAGAACAAGGGCGCGTCTATTGCCACTATCTTCTTCATCTTCATGTACTCGCCGTGCTACAACATCGGCTACAACGCGCTGACGTATAGTAAGTGGTTGTGTGATCCAAGACGGAACACATCAAGGAACAAGTTGCTAACATGGCATTTCTTCTTTTTCCAGCCTACCTGGTCGAGCTGTGGCCCTTTGCCGAGCGTTCGCGCGGCATTGCGCTGTTCCAGCTGTTCGGCCGCCTAGCCGGCTTCTTCACCACCTTCGTCAACCCCATCGGTCTCAGCGAGGCGTCGTGGCGCTACCTGATCAGCTACTGCTGCTGGCTCGCCTTTGAAGTCGTGTTCGTGTACTTCATGTTCCCCGAAACGGCCGGCCGCACGCTCGAAGAGCTGGCTTTCTGTAAGTTTTTTCATCTTTTTCTTTCTTTGTTTTTCTTTTCTTTTTTTCTTTCCTCTCCTTATTATCGGGTGTAGCTATGGCGACGATACCCGCTGGCGTAACGTGTGTAACTAACAACCTGACCCTTTTTTCCCCCCCTAAACAGTGTTCGAGGACAAGGCTCTGGCCGACAAGGCCGTGCACGCTGTCGAGAAGGTGGTCAACGCCGGTGGCCACGATGTGCTCAGCGAGAAGCCGACGGTAGTCGTCGAGACGCGGGAGAACGTCGAGCGCAACGAGAAGCCTTGAGTTTGGCTGTGGCATTTGCAGGCAAAAGGGGAGACGGGAGCAGGAGGAGGAGGAGGAAAATGTCATCTCATCTCATGATTTTTCTGACGATACGAGTGCTTGCTGATCGGCGCTGCTCATCCCTGCGTACGCGTAGGAGAGAGAGTTCGGCTGTGAGGATGCCCTGTGGTGTTGTTTGTTTCTCTTTGTTGACAGCCATCTGACATATATACACATATATATATATATATCCAATGTCGGTACCCGCGTGTAGCGGGTATTCCTGATTCAATCTCGGTTGCTCAAAGTTTGGGTTGATGAAACAAGATAATTGCGCTTGTTCGTTCCACACGTTTGCTGCTTTTTTTCTCGTTTAGGTGCGATGCGACATTGACGACTTGGGGTAATGCTTCGGGTTAAACCCACTAAGTATCAGGGTTATACCTTAATAGGCATCTGAGCTAAGCGCTGCACACCATTGGCCCCTGCACATACAGCAGATAGCTGCGAAGTCAAACTCGCGTTGCCTGGTCAACAGCACCTTCCTATTCAGCCGTTTGTTTAAACAAAGCAAACCCGCATGGCAACCACCACGGCGCAATGCTCCTTCCCTTCCATGATATAACATCTAAACCCCGTGATAGTTTGATGACGAAAAATCAAAAGCCCTAAATAGCTTTTTCTTGTTTTCTCTCTTCACAGTTATCTTCTCTTCCTGTTTTCACTCTATCCAAAACATCTTCGAACCTTTTTGTCTGTTTCCCCCCCAGCCATTTCTCGATCTTGCTTCTTCTCTCTCTTCATCCGCTCTACATACCTTTTCTTCCCTTTTTTCCTCTCACTTCTCCATACTCTTTCTCACTGTCTCTCTTCCCAGTTTCTTCCTTGTTGTTGCCACTGTTTCTGTCTTGCAGATTTGTGTGTTCGGCTTCAAATTGAGTCGATTCTCTTCTGAGCTGTGTTTCTATCAGTTTCTCGGTTTTCCTTAGCAGAGACATCGGTATGTTCTACCTAGTTGATATCATGGTTTCCTAGTTGCAGGATCTCCATTCCTCAGTAGATACAACCTTTCCGACAAACAGCTAACTCTTCTCGCTTGTCTTACTGAAGCACGCTGCTTTCCGTTCCCGTGTTGACCCCGTTCGACTACCAACGAAAGGGCTCTTGCAGGCTCGGAAGCCAAAGCTCACGGAGCACAACACATATTAGCAAACAGCCAGACTCCCACAAAACTGCAGCAACAAACTCATCGCCACAAAAGACCTTTTCTCAGTATCCAGCAGCCATGAACGGCTCGGGAACTCCTAGCCGGCATCCGCCGGATTACATGCTCCCACCCTACGACGATGAGGACCTGACGCCTTCCGGTCGCTCGGGTGCAGCTGTGCGGCTTCTCACATCTGTGGAGGATCCGCTGGACAATAGAACGTACGTATCCCAAGCAACTGTCCCACACTCTGCTGCCAGCCAGGACATTCCGCTGGTTGATCTCTCTGGCCGTGGTTCTTATAATCGCGCCGGTGCCAGCTCTCGTTCTGGGGCAGGTCGCGGTCGGTCTTCTGTGGTAGTTCCGCAGGAAGATATCGATGCGCTGCGTCCTCAGCCTTTGAGCTTCTCGCCAAACCGGTCATCCCCTGCTGCATCTGGCACATCTCTCCACGAACAAGTTCCTACAGCTAGGAATACATTTCGATCCCCTCAGCATTCCAACATGGAAGGGACTCCGGAGGTCTCCACCAGCATTCCTGCTGGCTATTCCTCGATGGAATACGACTCCACCGTTCCTCCCTCAACTCCCTCTCGCGCATCGATTACGGCCAGTGTCAAGCTACCCAGAAAGCCCGTTGGCTCTTCTGGCCCATCGTCGCCCGCTTCCAAGGTGAAGCTGGTTCGGAAACGAACTCTCCCTGTTGTCAGCCCTTCAAGATCAACCGATTTCAGCGGCACTGGCATTGGCAATCATCACAACAGCAACCACTCCTCATCTACCACGGACTATACTCTCTCTGTTAGCGCAGATGGCTCCAGTGTCGGGTCTACTGGCGCTGGTGCTAGAGGCATCAACAATCACCACGATGTCGAGGATCTGCATCAGCAGAAACCTCAACATCATAGACTCCGTCATAGCAACTCTGCCAATCTGCTTCTGAACAATCTTCCCGCTATTCCCTCTGGTCCCTCACCGCGGAGAAGTGCTCTGCTGAAATCACCGAGTTGTCCGCAGAGTCCTGTGAATGCTCACCGAGCCCAGAGCTTCTGCCCCAATCCTTCCGCCATGACCTACAAGAACAGCCAACGTCAGGTCCCGAGACCTCTTCCACAAATGCATTTCGGTCGCTTACAAGAAGATACCGCAAACAGTTCCCAAAATATACGCAGATCATATCAGCAACCGTCGAACGGTTCAGCTCATTCGAGACACTCATCGATTCTCGATCCCCCCAGCCTGCCGCCGCTGGATAACCACGGAAACCCCTACAGTGTTTCCCCGACCAGACCCTGGACTCCGTCCCGCGTCAGCGCCTACACCCGACCGGCGCCCAGTGGAATCTACGAGCCTGCCGATCTCAATGGCAGCCCCAGACCTGGAACCCCGTCGTCGCGTTACGGCGGAAGCCCTAGACGCCCGCTGCCTCCGGAGCCGCTGTTCTCCGGCACTGGATCGGGTGTGAGCATGGGAAGCAGCCGTGGTTCTGCCACCTTTGCGGATGATGTTACGGTGTCTATCCCTCTGGATGGCGGACGCAACCACCACCACGACGACGATGACGATGACGTCTTTGGAGGAGTCCGCAGTACCGATGTTACCGACATGGGCCACGGCAACTACAACCGTGACTCGTATGACAGCCGTTCGCAGGTGACTCTATCAGCTAGTGACTATGGAGGTGCCAAAACGGCTGATCCGGACTCTGTCATTCTGGGTGAAAAGGTCGAGCGCTATGGCGAGGCTCCCTCGGGCAAGCACGAGCGACGTGGTGTTCGCGAACCGCAGACTTCCAAGAAGGAAGTTCAACTGATCAACGGCGAGTTGGTGCTGGAATGCAAGATCCCGACTATCCTCTACAGCTTTCTGCCTCGTCGCGATGAGATCGAATTCACCCACATGCGCTACACTGCCGTCACTTGTGACCCCGATGACTTTGTCCCCCGTGGATACAAGCTTCGCCAGAACATCGGCCGCACGGCGCGAGAGACTGAGTTGTTCATCTGCGTCACCATGTACAACGAGGATGAAATCAACTTCACCCGCACCATGCATTCGGTGATGAAGAACATTTCCCACTTCTGCAGCCGATCCAAATCACGTACGTGGGGTGAGAACGGATGGCAGAAGATTGTCGTCTGCATCGTTAGTGATGGTCGCGAGAAGATTCACCCACGCACCCTGGATGCGCTGGCTGCCATGGGAGTGTACCAGCACGGCATTGCCAAGAATTACGTCAACCAGAAGGCCGTCCAGGCTCACGTCTACGAGTACACCACTCAGGTATCGCTGGACTCGGACCTGAAGTTCAAGGGCGCCGAAAAGGGAATCGTCCCGTGCCAGATGATCTTCTGTCTCAAGGAGAAGAACCAGCGGAAGCTGAACTCGCATCGCTGGTTCTTCAACGCGTTTGGCAAGTCTCTGAACCCGAACGTGTGCATCCTGCTCGATGTCGGTACCCGGCCCGGCGGTAACTCGCTGTACCATCTGTGGAAGGCGTTCGACACCGACTCCAACGTTGCGGGCGCCTGTGGCGAAATCAAGGCCATGAAGGGTCGTTTTGGCGCCAATCTTCTGAACCCACTGGTGGCATCGCAGAATTTCGAGTACAAAATGTCCAACATTCTCGACAAGCCGCTGGAGTCGGTGTTTGGCTACATCACCGTGCTTCCGGGTGCGTTGAGCGCGTACCGCTACCATGCGCTACAAAACGACGAGACGGGCCACGGGCCGCTGAGCCAGTATTTCAAGGGCGAGACCCTCCATGGACAACATGCCGATGTGTTCACCGCCAACATGTACCTGGCTGAAGATCGGATTCTTTGCTGGGAGTTGGTGGCCAAGCGCCAGGAGCGGTGGGTGCTGAAATACGTCAAGGGTTGCTCGGGAGAGACGGATGTTCCTGGTAAGTCTTCTTTGTCGCTATCCACGCGCGGATACCTACCTCTTCGTGTTGTAAGCCCAAGAAAACACTAACATGACCTCCTCTGCCTCTGTCCAGACTCGGTTCCCGAGTTCATCTCGCAGCGACGTCGCTGGCTCAACGGAGCCTTCTTTGCCGCCGTCTACTCTCTGGTCCACTTCAAGCAGATCTGGTCGACCGACCACACCATTGCCCGCAAGGTTCTGCTGCACATCGAATTCGTCTACCAGTTCCTGCAGCTGCTCTTCACCTTCTTCTCGCTGGCCAACTTCTACCTGACCTTCTACTTTGTGGCGGGGGGATTGACTGATCCCACGGTTGATCCGTTCGGTCACGGCATTGCCGGCTACATCTTCACCATCCTGCGCTACACTTGTGTGCTCCTGATCTCTACGCAGTTCATTCTGTCCCTGGGGAATCGGCCGCAAGGAGCCAAGAAGCTGTACCTGGCCAGTATGATCATCTACGGAGTCATCATGATCTACACGGTCTTCGCCACCATGTTCATTGTGGTCAACCAGCTCACGCGTCCGCACAAGGGCGAAGGCGTTGACGACGACGACGCTCTGGATCTCACGATCGGCAACAACGTGTTCACCAATGTGATTGTCAGCATGGCATCAACGGTCGGCCTGTACTTCTTCATGTCGTTCCTGTACCTGGACCCGTGGCACATGTTCACCAGCTCGGCTCAGTACTTTGCGCTGCTGCCGTCGTACATCTGCACGCTGCAGGTGTACGCATTCTGCAACACGCACGACGTGACGTGGGGAACCAAGGGAGACAACGTGATGAAGACGGATCTGGGCGGGGCGGTCGGCAAGGGGTCGACGGTGGAGCTGGAGATGCCGAGCGAGCAGCTGGACATTGACTCGGGCTACGACGAGGCGCTGCGCAACCTGCGCGACCGGCTGGCGGTGCCGGTGCCGGAGGCGTCGGAGGCGCAGCTGCAGGAGGACTACTACCGCAACGTGCGCACGTACATGGTGCTGACGTGGATGATCTCGAACGGCATCCTGGCGATGGCGGTGTCGGAGGCGTACAGCCAGCGCGCCATCGGCGACAACTTCTACCTGCGCTTCATCATGTGGAGCGTGGCCAGTCTGGCGCTGTTCCGCGCGCTCGGCTCGACCACCTTCGCCATCATCAACGTGGTCAACCTGGCCGTCGAGGGCCGCGTGCGCCTGAAGCTCAAGGTGCCGCAGTGGATGGGCGGCGTCGGCAGCCGGTTCAGCGAGACGATGTCGAGTATCAGCAGCAGTGTGCGGCGGTGATTTGGGGCGCCGGCAACCCGGAGTAGGGTTGGCTTAACCCTAGGGTGTGTGAGTGAGCTTTCAGTTCTCTCTGTTCCGGCGAGAAGAGTCTTGAGTCTTGGTATCAGGAAGGTTTTTTTTTTTTTTTTTTTCATGTCTCCCCTTAAGGTCGCATGCGTTCAAGAGTTACAAATGTTTCATGGGTCGTTTTCTTTTTTTTTCCTTTTTTTTTTAATGTTGTTTCCCTGGGTCTTTTGCCTTTGTCTTTTCGGGTTGTATGTCCGGGGTTTCTTGTTTTTTTGTGGTGTGGTTCTTTTCATCGGGGTTCATGCATGATGTTTTCTGAAGCGGGTTTGTCACAGCCTCCGTCGAACGTCAATGTGGATTTGGTTTCGTTGGGTGTAAAAAACCTCGCTTGGATCTAATTTGGATGTGCTTCTTCTGTTGTTGTTTGAATACCATGTCCGCTGCATCTTCTCCCTTCAAATTACGAGCCTGTGTGCACGGTGAATCTTTCAGTCCGGTTGAGATGTCGGCACTACACGTATCACGATGCTTCGGGAACGAGAAACGGAGAGGGGGGTCCGTCCCGATTATATGTACAGATATTCCAGAAAATCTATCGACAATATACCAACAGCAGTGTATCCTTCCTTCTTTCCCCTTGGAAACGACGAAACTTTTTTGAGAGGGGGTGTCAATGGCGGCAGTGTGTGTTATATCAAATCCTTGCCCGATTATATGACGGTGGTGGTGGTATAGGATATTCCAAAGGTGAAGCAGAAACAGAACAGCAAAAAAAAAAGAGAAAAAAAAAAGAGAAAAAAAAACAATCCCGAGGACGCAAGGTAGTCAGTTCCAAGCGACAGAAACCAAACGTAAAAGTCAAAGAGAGGATATAAAAGAAGAGAAAAAAACGTCGAGAGAAGTGGTAGAGAGAGCGGCGTTTACTCCTCATCCGGCTCCTCCTCAGCAACCTAGAAAGAGGGCAAAGCCAAGCAGGTCAGTAAACAAAAGCAGAAGCAGAAATCACGTATGCAGGTCCAAGGACCAACGAAGCACTTACGCCGTCGTGGAAGTTCTGGCCGTCGGTGGTCGCCTTGATGATGCCGGCGCGGATGCAGAAATCTCCAAAGTGCTCGCCAGCATCGCGCTCGGCGGCGTACCGCTTCAGCAGCGGCCGCATGGTCGCCAGGATCTCGTCCTCCTTGATACTGGCCTTGTACAGCTTGTTGAGACGCTGGCCGTGGTATCCGCCGCCGAGGTACATGTTGTAGGCGCCGTAGGCCTTGCCGACGAAGGCCACCTCGGCCAGCCACGGCCGCGCGCAGCCGTTCGGGCAGCCGGTCATGCGCATGACGATCGATTCACGGCTCAGCCCGTACTCCTCCAGCGCCGACTCCAGCTTGGTGATCAGCACCGGCAGGTACCGCTCGCTCTCGGCCATGGCCAGGCCGCACGTGGGGAACGCCACGCACGCCGACGAGCTCAGCCGCAGGCCGGTGAACTTGGTGTTGTCGAGCCCGTACTTCTTCAGGATCGCCTTGACTTCCGGCAGGTCCTCATCGGCGACGTTGCTGACCATGACGTGCTGGTTGCCGGTCAGCCGGAACTCGCCCTTGAACGTCTGCGCCAGCTCGCGGAGACCGGTCTTGAACCGCAGCTCGGCCGTGTCCTCGATACGGCCGTTCTCGACGAAGATGGTGAAGTGGTTCAGCCCCTTCTCGTCCTTCAGCCACCCGTACGTGTCGACGTTGCTCTCAAACTTGAACGGCCGCGCTGCCGCAAACTTCTGGCCCCAGAGCCCCTCCACCTTGGCCCGGAACACATCGACGCTCATGTCGTCAACCGTGTACTTGAGACGCGCGTGCTTGCGGTTCTTGCGGTCACCGTTATCACGCTGCACCAGCATGACCTTTTCACAGGTCACGTGCACCTGCGACTTGTGCACAAACCCAAGCATGCGCCCGGTCTGCGGGTAGGTCTTCTTGTTGTTGTGCGTGGTACCCATTCCACCGCCGACCATCAGGTTGAATCCCTCCAGCCTTCCATCCGCTCCGGTAATGGCCACCAGGCCAACATCGTGGGCGTACACATCCGTGTCGTTGTGAGGCGGGATGGCAATGGTGATCTTGAACTTTCGCGGCAGGTATGTGGGGCCGTACAGCGGCTCAAAGTCCTGCACGGCATCGCCGGCAACCTGCGTCTTGGATCCGGTGGTGTCATCGGCCAGCCAGATCTCGTGGTACGCCGATGTCGAAGGCAGCAGGTGCTCGCTGATCTTCTTGGAGTAAGACGCGACCTCCTTCTGCAAGGCCGAGTTGGTGGGCAGAGAGCTGGCCATGACGTTTCGGTTGACATCTCCGCAGGCAGCCAGCGTGTCCATGAGCGCGCGGTTGATGGCCTGCATGGCCGGCCGCAGCTTGCCCTTGACCACTCCGTGGAACTGGAAGGTCTGGCGCGTGGTCAGCTTCATGGTGTGGTTGCCGAGCGCAGTGCTGATATCATCCATCTGTACCCACTGCTTGGGAGTGGCAACACCACCGGGGAGACGACACCGGATCATGAACGAGTAGGCAGGCTCGAGACCCTGCGCCTTGCGCTCGTCACGGACATCCCGATCATCCTGCATGTAGGTACCGTGGAACTTGGTCAGCTGTTGATCAGCTGCCGAGATGGCACCGGTCGACGTGTCGGCCAGACCCTCAAGAATGGTGCCACGGAGGAAGTTCGAGCCCAGCTTGATGTCCTCGTTCGTCACCGGCGCCGGCTCCTCGTCACCGGCAGAGGCTCCAGCAACACCCAGGGCCGCCCAGATCTTGGGTTCCCACTCCTGGTAGCCAGTCTGGTATCCATCGGGATCCTGGTCGTCACCCAGGCCGACTTCGGCAAGCCGGGTGGCTCCGAGACGGGTCAGAACGGCATCCAGATCCTTGGCGGGCTTGTTGTAGAACCGCCGGTCCTCCTTGCGCGGCCAGTACAGGCTATCACCAAGGCCGAACACGGAGAACTTGACGCTGGCCAGATCCAGGCCAGCATTGTCGCGCACAGCCTCCCACAGCTGGCGACCGTTCTGGGGGAATTCACCCTGGCCGGCAGTTGACGTGATGAACACGATGTTTTGCTCAGATGCGAGTTCATCGACGGGGAAATCTTCCATAGCCATGACAGTGGTTTTCAGGCCACGGGCCTTGCCACGGACGCCCAGGCGCTTGGCCACGCTTCCACCATTACCGTTATCCGAGGCATACAGAATGGTGAGAGGGGCACCGGCGAGCCCATCCAACAGCTTGCGGTAAGCATCGCGGGCCTTCTTGCGCTGGGCAGTACGCACTTCGGCACCGAAATCCTGGGACAACGTGGTCGCCAACGCAGGCTCGCGGCGCATAAGCTGGGTCAGGTGGTTGTCGCGGGCGAGGAAGTCCTTCAGCTCACGCTTCACGCGTTCAGAGTCCAGAGAGAACACCGGCTCGCCCCGGGCCTCGTTGGCCGGGTTCCACCGGTACAGCGGCCAGTAGCCAGCGTTGACAGCGCGCTTGGTCTCCTGGAGAACAGTCAGGGCGGAATCGTGCTCGCCAAAGTACGGCAGGTACGCGAGAACAACAGAGGGTCCGTCGAACTTCTCAGCCTCAGAAATGGCCTGGAGCACCTGGGTGTACGAGCTGTACACAGCAGTGGAGGCAACGTAGACGTTTCCAAAGTTCATGGCATACAGACCAATATCCTTCTTTCTCCGGGTGGCGTCGGCGGCGTTACGCTCAGAGTAGGGAGTCGAGTCGATAATGAGCATGTTGACGTTCTCGCCCGAGGCCAGAACGTGGTGAACACCGGAGTTTCCAAGATCGTACGACCAAGCATCCGAACCGACCAGCCACAGAGACTCGCGGTTGAAGAAGGCCTTGTCCTCGAGAAGGCGGCGGGCAAGAGACGATCCGTCGACAGCCAGGCGCGAGATGACATCGTCAGCAATTTCGGCGCTCTTTGCCGAGTCGTTCGCCACAGCCACCCACTTGCGAAGCCACTGGGCCGGGGCGTTGGTGATGAAAGCAAGGCTAGTAGCCGCAGCCTTAACGTCGGCAAGGAATCGCGCACGACGCTCCTTGCGAGCCAGGAGAGAACCGAAGCCAAACTCGGGGCTGGCAGCCACGGTGGGAGAGATTCCGGTGTGCTTCGAGCCGATGGCGTTGGCAATGTACAGGCGGCTAGGGCCGAACAGTTGATCGAGGATCTTGGTGTAAGCAGTCTCGGACTTGGGGGCGGTGGGCTTGACGGCGAGCGAAGAGGAAGTCGGCGAGGGGAGGCGGGATCCAATCTCGAGATTCTGGACAGGAGACTCGGCAGCAAGATTGTTCAGCACGGTGGTGATGGCAGCAGCAGTGTCTTGGGGGGGGATGGAGCCGACAAGCTGGTATCCAACGACAACAATGCCGTCGGCCGGGTTGGCACCCCCCTTGACGGAAGTAACGACGTCGAGCAACAGAGGACCCCAGCGGGTGGTCTTGCGGCGAATCTGCTCCAGAACGGCAATGCGCTTCACGGAAGAAGGGACGGCGCTGGCCAGCTGGGCACCGAGCCAGGGGCGGTACAAACGAGCAGTCAGGAGACCGGTGGTTTCGGAGTTGGCGCCCAGGGCGGAAGCAAGCTGTCTGGAGTCGATGCCAAAGAGGAACAGCAGATTTTGGGCATCGGCGGGGCCGGTGTACTCAAAGGCACGGTACTGGCGGCTGACGAGGCCAGCAAGTTGGGACCAGATGGCAGTGGCGAAAGTGAGGATATCCTCGGAGGTGACCGCGGCAGCGGTGGGTGAGCGATCAGTTTGGGCGGCAGCGGGGACATCAACAGTGGTGGCAGCGGAGCTTGCAGCAGAAGAGGGCGGAATGCTGCCGGTTCTCGAGCGCACGGAGACAGAGGACGACGGAGGGTGGGTGCTGGTGAGGTCAAAGGTGGGGGCAGTACCGGCCGCGGGAGTGGCGGTAGAGGCGGGAGAGGCGGGATTCTCGTTGGCGTGGAAGTGGTGAGTGGAGGACAGATCGAGCACATCGCGAACCACGGATATCGACAAGGCGTCGACGGGGCCATCGGCGTTTGCGACCGAAGGAGAGAAGAAGTGAATCACACCATGGCCGGAGCGCAGAGCAAGGGCGTGTGCGGAGAGAGCCAGATCCTGCACCTCGACCAGCGATTCGGAGTGGAGGAAGGTCCAGCCGGAGTTCCGGATGGCGGTGATGGGCGAGAAGTCGGGATCGGACTCGGGAGAGTCAACGGCCACGTGCAGAACCACGGGAAAGTTTGCAAGCTTGTACAGGTTTGAAATCGAGGCCAGCAGAATCGACGACGAGGTAGTGACAGAGACGAGACGGCCAGCGCGCAGGGGAGAAAAGGCGGAGAGAAGGGGATCAGTGTTGGAGCGGACGGAGATGATCTCAGGCACAGCATTGGCCGAGTTGGCAGCCAGGCTGG
Source organism: Knoxdaviesia proteae (assembly GCA_001510565.1). NCBI lineage: Eukaryota > Fungi > Ascomycota > Sordariomycetes > Microascales > Gondwanamycetaceae > Knoxdaviesia > Knoxdaviesia proteae. The sequence goes on along the minus strand of LNGL01000010.1, from coordinate 564,122 downwards.
GAGTCTTCTGGCCGGCAGCAGATTTCAACCACGGCGAGAAGTCTGAGGGAGAAGCCAGAGAGGGCTGGACAGAGATGACGACATCGCTGGAGAGGTAAGCAATGCGGGCAACTGCAAACGAGGATTGGGGGATCTAGTCAGCAATTGTTAAAGAGTTACATATATCCAATTGGGCAGAGAGAGACATCAGAGCTTGAAGATTGAGATCACCAAGTCTCATCCATCGTCGACTCCCCCCGCCGGTATCGGAATTCGAGGTTTTCGTACCTGCCTCACCAGCAGTGGTGATGGGAGAGTTGAGAGCAGCCATTGTGGCAGCTGTAGCCAAGTGCCAGAGATTGGACGGTTGGATATCGGGAAAGAGAAAGGCGGGGAGAGAGGAGAAGAGAGGCAGATGATATATTATGTCTGGGATTTGGGCATTGAAGAAGAAATATAGAGTGAGGAATGCACCAGGAGAGGCCCAGAGACGAGAGAAAGAGTGCGTTTGGTCTCGTTCAGCGAAGACGAGATCAAAGACAGGGTCCAGATAGCAGGCGATCAACCGGTAGACCACCACACGAAATCTTGATGGGATGAAGATAAGAGGAAGAAAAGAAGAAGAGAAAAAAAGAAGAAGAAAAAACAGGAAGAAAGAAAAAAGAGGGAGAAAAATTGTTGTATCAGGCGTCTGCGACGATGTTACAATTGAGTAATGTCAATTAGCAGCAGAACTAAGAGGGCAAGTGCAACCCAGTCCTGGAAACCGGCAGCCGCTAGTCGTCCCGCAAAAAGAAATTCCTGCTTTTTACATGAGATAACTGGATTTATATTCGTAGGTTTATTAGGGAGAATCCAAAGCGGATTACCACGGCTGTTTCCACGGAAGATGTGTAGTGTTGTGTGCAGCTTGGTAGAGATGGATCGTCTCCATCCAGCATTATACAGCTGGGTGTTGGTGGCCGGCTGGGAGCTACGATGTGAGATCTGCGAAGTCCACCAGCACGAGTCTACAGATGCAACAGCCTGGCAAAGTCAGATAGTGCACACTATGAATCTACTACCCAATTCCCTAACATACGGGCGAATTGCAGGTATGGGGGATATCAGGAAAGAGCATCGTGGGTTGAGCCTTCCTCAGTTTAATGCCGGGTAAGTGCATATTTCCAAGGCTGTGGGAGTGAAAAGCAGCTGCAACTTTAATCCCGTGGGAGGGAAAAATGTATTGCAAAGCAGACAAAAAGCAAAAAGCAAAAAGCAGAAAGAGAGTCGTCCCCATACTTTCTGGCTATTGCGTGATCAACTAGCTTTTCTACTGGCTAATTGCATAATTGCACCATAGCTCCCCAGTACCAAGCAATTAAACGTGGTTTTTTGCGCTCTCTCTTTTTTTTTTTCTTTTTTGGGGGGGCTCCAACTCAAAAACCCTGCGCGGCGTTTTCCCACGCCCCGTGCCTGTTTCTATGGGCAGTATTTCAATTTCCGCGCCGTTTATTGGCCCGGCTTGTGTTTTTCTTCCACGCTCTGGGAAGGGGAAGAGGATTTGGCGGGGAACGGAGATGGCGTGCTGAATATCTCTGGAATTTTTCCTTTTTTTTCCTTTTTTTTCCTTTTTTTTCCTTTTTTTTCCTTTTTTTTCCTTTTTTTTCCTTTTTTTTCCTTTTTTTTCCCCTTTTTTTTTTTTTTTTTTTTTTTTTAAACACACATTCTCAGACTATCTTCACCCGGAGTCTTCTATCGGTCTTGCGTACGGAATAGAGAGCGTGATATGCAACCATGATCTTCACGCCCTATGTCAAGAGATCACGGCCCGCAGTATCTCTCCTCTCGCACGCGGACTACTTGACCAAATCGGCCGTGCCGTCCCCTCCGTGCTCGGACGTAACTGGCAAGTCCGCGATGATGGCGTGCTCTGCGTTCTGTTTTGTGACACGCCAACTGCTTCTCTCGTCAGACTACTCCCATGCTGTAATGCCAAGAAACTTCAATCTGTGTTGAGTTGGGTTGGTGGTGACTGTGTTGTTCTTTGATATGTGCCTCTTCCAGACCGACCTTCAGAGATTCACGACCATCAAAAGTCTAGAAGCACCAACCCTAACCCTAACATCGGAACTCTCCAAAACTTGCTCTTTCTCTCTCTGTCTCTCTCTCTCTACACCCGTCAGGAACAAAAGCTCCTGGACCGAATATATTCGTATGTGGTAGTTAGATGCTAAGAAAGGCAGACAGAAACCGACAAATTTGTTCGCCAAGCCCTGATGATTCTCCTCTCATTGGCCTTTTCCCTTCCATCACTGGTGGCAGGCCGGGGATTTCCCGGCATCTCCGGCCGGGACTTCCGTCGAGACGTTTCCCTCCTGTTTATGTCAAAATCAAGCACACAAGATCCAAGGGCAAACACACCATGTCTCAAAGCAGTCATCGTAGTGTAGTGATTTTGATTTATTAGTATGGGGTAGAATCCCCGCTCCGGTTTGATGGACGCTGTCTCTATCATAGCTGAGAAAAAGGGGAAAAAAGTAATTAGGTACATTAGGTAAAGGCCATTGCACCTCCGGGGGCAGTAATCGAGAGACATGAATGACTCTTGTCATTCTCCTGGACGACATAAGACAAGACGACGTGGAGGCATTATCCACTGTGATCCCGAAAGCAAAGGCAAAGGCAAAGGCAAAGGCAAACGCAAGCGCAAAAAAAGCAAAGACAAACACCGGGGAAACAAGAGGTTGTATATCCACCCCAACCAGGGCCAAAAGAGGTGACATCCAAAAAAAAGACCAAAAATTATCAACACATGTTGAGCAAGTCATGACGGGGGAAATGCCCTCTCCAAATATGATATGCACTCCCGTATATGCCTTCTATATCGATAATATGCACAGGAGAGGGAGAAAAAGCAAGTGAAGGTGAGAGTGAGGGTGAGGGTGAAGGGCTTGGAGTTGGGAACCACGCTTTGACAAAAGACGAACTGCCAAGACACGTCTATCGCTGCTGCAACGAATCGGGGAACTGCTCTCAACCGCAAAGAACCAAGACGACCGACTGACTATACGTGCTGCGAGTAGTTGCCCGACAGCGACGGAACCGACGACGGCGTTCTCGAGTGGGTCCTCGGCTGAAACCGACCGGACGCGGCGGCCGCAGCGGCAGCTGACGCGGCCCGGAAGCGCTCGTTCAAGCTGCGCGCCCACTCGTCCTGCTCCTTGGCGTCCAGCCAGTACCCCTCGCCCCACGACACCATCGCGCGACCCGCGCGTTCGCGCCAGCCGCCGTCCGCGCCGCCCAGCACCATGGGGTCCACCGCCGCATCGACGGCTGCGCCGGGGCTGCCGCTGCGGCTGGCGTTGCGGCTGGCCGAGCGCGGGCCGCTGCCGGTGGCGATGGCGGCCTCCTGCGCGACCACGCGGTCCATGTGGCGCCGCAGGCACTGGCGGGCGTACGCCGACACGAGGATGCTGAGGTAGATGCGCACAAGCGTGAGCGCGGTGATCAGCACGAGACTGAAGGCGGTGTCCTGCGGCATGGCGTGCGCGTCGCGGCGGGTCGGCATGGCGGTGGTGGCCTGCGACTCGAGGCCCGCGGCATTGGCGGCGGCGGCGGCGGCGGCGGCTGCAGCTGCGGCAGTGGCAGAGGAGGACGAAGAGGACGAGGCGACGGCGGCGGCGGCGGCGTCGTCCGAGTCAACCTCGTGAAGGCTGTCGGCGGCGGTCGAGAAATACCACAGCCCGGCGAAGGTGGCCGTGAAGATGATGTTCAGCACGGTGTCAACCATGTACAGCCACGCCAGCGCGAGGCATTCCAGCGGGCTCTGGCGGCGCACATGGGGGAGGAGGTAGACGAGGGCGATGAGCACGAGGATCGAGTAGATGTATGTCGAGAGCTGGAAGGCCGTCAGGCTGTAGCCGGTCAGGATGGCCAGGAGGCCGTACAGGCCGGTGGCCTTATTCAACGCGAGGATCACCGTGATCACCTCGGTGGCGGTTTGGAGGCTAACGAGACCGAGCATCGACTACAGCCAGAGCGAAAGGCGAAATGCCGTGATGTTAGTTCTGTGTGTGCTTCACAGCATTTGCGCAGTCGCAACTCCGCTTCCGGGCGGTCCGGCTCATCTAGGGAAACTGTACCTTCGGCCTCGGAAGCCACAGATTTATGCGAGTCATGGCTGTAAAGAAGGGGGGACGGGAGGGGGGAGGAGACTTTGAAAGACCGAGGAGAAACACGAGCCGAAAAAAAACAACCGAGCTCTGAAGAGTAGAAAAGGGATCTGAATCAAAATCGAAACGTGAAACCCCCAAAAGTGTGTGTCTTGTCTATCGTCGGGGAAAGAAAATTGATCGAGGAGTTAAGATTAAAAGTCGAGAAAAAAATTAACAGCGAGAAGATGCGTTATGGGGGGTACGTACATTTCGGGTCTGGGAAATTTCCTGATCTCATGGAACGAGAAATGCGCGCGGCTGACGCTTAACCGCTGGCTCCCCTGATGACTAAGATGTGTACAGTCCACCAACGTCATTGTACAGAAGCCATAGATCTGGTGGCACAGAGCCCTTTTGGTGGGAAGAAATCTAGATCTGGACCACAGCCGACTTTTTTTTTCTTGGTGGGCAGGCAAACAAGTGAAAGAAATGACGAAAGTGTAGGGGGGTTCCATAAACTCGGACATGGAAATTCTCACATAAGATACATTGTCAAAAATCATTCATCGTTGTCTACGAAGTAGATATGCTGCCATATGTAAAAAGACGAAAAGCGATCGACCGAGACAACACTTCACCATCAGTTGTCTCCAAAAAGAGAAGAATTATTATACAATCAACATGCTCACTCACTCTCCCTCTCCGTCTTCCAATCACGTATGCCACATATACGCTATGATCATAAGAACTCCAACAAGAAAACAAAATAACGGAAGGGGGGAATGGGATTAGATGTCTTTCCATCGCTGTTGCTCTTTCTTCCTTTTTCCGCGTCCTCTGGGGCTGTTCATTATGGATCTCAAGAGAGGAGAAAAATAGGCTGCGGTGTTCGCGAAACCGTCCGACAGAGTGTGAATATTTGAATGAAGACGCTAAAAAGGAAGGAGAAGACCAAACCGGGGAAGGGAGAAATCCAAACGCGACGGGGGAGAAGAAACATGAAAGCAAACGAGGGGACGAATATTAATCCAACACTGGCTATATGTTGAAAGTTGGGGGTGCAGGCTGTACGCAGGAGTAACATAGACGAGAGAAGGACAAAAGAAGCAAACAGACTTCGACTCGATTTAGCGAGCACAGTCTTGTCATCCGGAAGATGCGCGCTTAGCAAGCGCATCCATCGGGGGCGCTCTGGTTCGAGTTGACCTTGACATCGATCACTAGAAATGTGCAGAGCTGGGTTAGTAACTGTGGTGGACGGGCCATATCGGCTCAAGAGGGGTAAGAAGTTGGGAGGTTGAGAAGGAAAAAAAGAAGTTCCTAGGTAGACACCAAGTAACATACTCTGGTTGGACACCTGCGCCGCCGTATCCGACCCCTCCATGCCGGGGAGAGCCTGCGCTATTCTCTTGAACAGCGTCTTGACGTTGTGACCGAGCTTCGCGCTCGTCTCGACGAACATCAGGTTGTTCTTCTTCGCCTCGTCCTCGCCCTGCTGCGTGGTGACCTCGCGCTTCTCGTTGAGATCGGTCTTGTTGCCGACGAGCACGATGATGACGTCGTTGCCGCGCTCGGCGCGCACATCTTCAATCCACTTCTTAGTGTTCTGGAAAGATTTCGCGTCTGGTTTAATGGACGAAGCTGTCAGTACACATGTTGGCACAGCCTGGGGGTAGTAAGGTGGTCCCGGGCGCGTTCAAACTTCAAATAGTGGGCGCGTGATGCTGGGGCGTGGGGCATCTGCGCACGCGCGACAGGGGGAGGAGTGGAAAGGGTTCAAGGCCAGAGATCGGCCGGAAGGAGGACAGCATCACCAACGACCACCACACCGCATAAGAGGGCCGACTCACTGGATACATCGTAAACCACCACGGCCACACTGGAGTCGCGAATGTATGAGGGTATCAAACTGCGGAATCGTTCCTGACCGGCCGTATCCCAAAGTTGCAGCCGTACCGTCCGATCATCGAGGTACATAGTCTGGACGATGACGCGAAAAGAAAGAGTTAGAATTGAAAGTTACACGGCTATCTCCCGTTCGCTGGTTTCTCTTTGTCCGACAACCGGAGCACCGACGGAGCCGGAGGGGGAATGGCACCACTTGCTTTCGAGAGGAAGTCAATGCCGATGGTGGCTTGGTATGTGTTGTCGAACGAATCGTACATGAACCGGGTGATCAACGAGGTTTTTCCGACTAGAAAGAGAGAGCAGAACGAATTCATCGCGCGTTAGGAGTCGGAGACGTCAAAAATGGTGCCAAGGCATGGAGATGTTATCGTTGGGACTATCATGTCTTGGATTCGATTCCGCACATACCGCTCTGTTCACCGAGGAAGACCAGCCTGTATGCGAAAGCCCCAAAAATGTGTCAGTAAGACGACTGCCAAACATCCGGGAACAAAATCCGCACTCTCATGGAACCATACTTGAACTTCTTCAAGGGCGTGTTGTACGACCCGCCAGCTGCACTGGAAGCCATGATGTCAGATAGCAGGTGGTGAGGCCAAAAAAAAGGAGTAGAACGGGGTATCTCCCTCTCTTGTTTGTAGACGCTATCGGTGGCCGGTTATCAGGAGTACAGATAATAGAGAGCACACAAAACAGAGAGGCACGAAGGAGTTGCGAATCTGATTCAGAGGAGAGAAGAAAAGAAGGAAGACGTGATGGAGAGAGAAAAAGGAATCTTATTGAGAGAGGAAGGGAGAGAGAGCACAAGACACAACAAACAGGTGCATATAACGAAGCTAAAAAGGAAGCCGGAATTATGCTGGGCTTATAGACTCAGAAAAAAATAGCATAGGCTTTGAATGCTATAAGGCATAAATAAAGAGGGAGAAATCAATCAAATCAAAGTCAAAAACAAAGGGAAGAACAAGGAAAAAGGGCCAAAATTGGGCTTCAGTGCCAGATTCTGGCAATTAAACCGGTCACGTGGAGATAGCACCACCCCGCAGAAAATTTCATCTTATCGTAGCCTTGAATTGTGCTTATCTGACTGTGATTTTTGCCCTTTTTTAATATTTTTTTTCCTCAGTCAGTTCAACTTGCTCGTACCGCCTCTCTCTCTACCAAACCAACGGCCTCAAATATATCTCTTCTCAAAGATTCCATAGCCGAAGTCTCGGAAAATTCACACCGGACTCACAATTTTCTTCGAACTGATCGAGATATCATAGAGAGTCACTTCCCTCGTGACAACCGTCACAATGCCTGTCCTCCAAGGTCTGTCCGGGTCTGCTGAGGCACCGCAACAGTACAAACAGCCGTCGAGAAAGGGCAAGAAGGCGTGGCGCAAGAATGTCGATGTTACCGAAGTCCAGCAGGGTCTTGAAGAGCTAAACGAGCAAATAATTCAAGGGTATGTCCATTCATCCCTCTGTTCTGGTGGTGATATTCGTACACTGTTTGTTGGACTTCACTGACCGTCTGGACCCGTTTACGATATACAGTGGAGTGGTAGTCGAGAAAGACTCGGCCGACCTCTTCGCCATCGACGTTGTCGGCGATGAAGGCATCCAGAAGTCCCTCCCGACCAAGTTCCGAAACCTGCGCGCCGACCAGATCATCGCCCAGCGCTCCGCCGTGCCGGCCATCGACAGCCGCAAACGCCCCGCCACCGCCAGCAAGACCACCGACGGCCTGGTGTCCGCGAAGCGTGTGCGCAAGGAATGGGTATCACACAAGGAGCTGCAGCGCCTCAAGCGCGCCGCCGACGGTCTGCACGACACCACGCTTGCCGTGCAGGACGCCACGTTCGACCTGTGGGACGCCCCCGCCGAGACGGCCGTGCAGGCGCCGTCAGACGACATCGCCGCCTCGTTCGTCACCACGGTGCCGACGGCGAAACCGCCCGTGACGCTGAAGCACCAGCCCATCTCGCTCACCGCCTGCGGCAAGGCCGTGCCTGCGGTGCCGAAGCCCGGCGGCGGCTTCAGCTATAACCCGGCATTTGCCGAGTACGAGCAGCGGCTCACCGAGGAGGGCGCGAAGGCCGTCGAGGCCGAGCGGCGGCGCCTGCAGCAGGAGGAGGCCGAGGCTGAGCTGCAGGCCGCGGCGGCGCGGTCGGCGGCTGAGGCGGATGCCGCCGAGGCGCGGGCGGAGCTGTCCGAGTGGGACGACGACTCGGCGTGGGAGGGCTTTGAGAGCGGCGGCGAGGACCTGGCGGGGAGCAGCGCCACTAAGCGGCCGCAGCGCAAGACGCAGGCGCAGCGCAACCGGATCGAGCGGCGCAAGGCCGACGAGCGGCGGCTGAAGCACGAGAAGGCGATGCGGCGCACGCGCGCGCAGCTGGACGAGGTCAAGCGGATCGCCGCGGAGGTCAACAAGCGCCACCAGGCCGCGGCGCTCGCGCGCGTCGAGTATGACGGTGCCAGCGACAGCGACGACCTGGGCGAGGGCGACGACGGCACCCTGCGCCGCAAGAAGCTCGGCAAGGTCGCCGTCCCTGAGAAGGACCTCGAGCTTGTCCTCCCTGACGAGCTGCAGGATTCGCTGCGCCTGCTCAAGCCCGAGGGCAACCTGCTCAAGGACCGCTACCGCAGCTTGTTGGTGCGCGGCCAGGTCGAGGCGCGTCGGCGCATTCCGTTCAAGAAGCGCGCCAAGGGCAAACTCACCGAGAAGTGGACGTACAAGGACTTCGTTCTGCGGTAGAGCGGCGGGTGTTTTGATTTGTTTTTGTTTTTTGGTTCGTATTCATGGTCTGCTCTCTTTTTTTTCTTTTTCTTCTTCTGGACCGGGCCCGTTTTCTTCGGAGGGCATTGCATGTAATGGATGGACTTCACGAGCATATTCATCAAGCTCATACGGATGATCTAAATAAAAGCGATCAAACTCAAACGGTAGACTTTCTGTCTAAGCGACATGTAGCACAAAAAAGACTGTCTTGTAATTAGCACTTTGCCAACCAACCAACAGCCCAACAAAGGAGAAGAACAGAAGAACAGACATAAGAAACCCAGGAAGCAACAAGAAACGACTGTACGAGAAAAAAGAAGAACCAGCAAAAAGTTGAAAATTTGTTACCGGAGCATATCTGTCCGGTGTCTAGACTTCGCAAAAGGAAAAGAAACCAAAATTCATGTGATATCAGTTCATGACAGATATATATAGGAAACGAGACCCTCCTGCATAACAAAGGAAAAAACGCAAAGCAAAAAAAAAGGTAGAGAGGGAGAGGGAAGTCAGAGAAAGACGAATGAAATAGAGAATCGAAGGGTAGACCGCAATGCAAAGACGTATAGAAGACATGTGTATATGGGTGGAAAGGAGATCAATCAAGGTGAAGGCCTTGTGGGCCGGAAGTATCAGGAACGGGCGGAACTTAGACGATCATGAGATCTACGGGGAGAGTCAAGAATGAATTGGTTAGCAGGGATCGGCCAACAAGGCAATTGTCAACGAGCTGACAAGGACCGAGAGAGGAATACATACCACGACCAAAGAGTCCACGCGTTGCCCAATCCATCGCCATCAATATTCTCGTCCGCAGACTCACCGACTGCGCAAAGTACACCGACCGCCACGCGTACACCGCCCACAGTCCACCAACCAAGTTCCAGCCCTGGCCAAGGTCGAACACGGCCGAGTTGCCAATGTAGGCGAGACTGCCGAGATGGTGGTAGTCAAATGCGCGGAACATGGTCGCGTCAATGTCGCCGTCGAGGATGTCGTTCTCGCGGTACACCTGCAGCGACCGCGCCAGCCGGTTGAACTTCTTGCCCAGGTACATGCCCTGTTGGTGCGCACGCTGCGCTGTGGCGGGGAGCGACGTCAACTTTGCGTCGATCTGGCGCAGCAGGCCGCGAAGCTCGCCAAAGTCCAGCGTTCCCGACTGGTCCTTGTCAAATTCGGCAAATAGCTTGTCCAGGCGCTTCAGGTGCGTCACGGCCTGCGGGAAGCGCTTGCGCACATCGACCGCCACCTCGCGCCAGTCGTTGAAGTGGATCTCGACACTCTCCGGGTCCATGCCGCGCTTCCAGGCCAGGGCGCGGACAAAGTTGACCACGTGGTCGGCCACATTGTTCTGGACGGTCGAGCAGTCTCCAATGGCGTAAACATCTCCAAGCGGCGCTCCGTTCAGCCGCAGGTGCGAGTCGGTCTCAAGCGCGTGGCGGTTCGTTTGCGCGGGTCCGAGTTTCTTGGCGAGCCGGCGACAGAACTCGTTGTGCGACACTCCGGTGGACCACAGACAGAACCCCATGGGCAACTCCTTTGTGACGATTTCGCCGTTGTCAACCTTTTGCGAGAACACGATCTTGTCCGGCTCAACGCGCTGCACGCGCGAGTTCGTCATCACCTGAACCTGGTCGCGCGCAAAGCGCTCCTCGGCGTACTTGGACACAGTTTCGTCGTAGGTGTTCAGAATGTGGCTGCGGCTTTGGATCAAATGGACGGAGATTTCGTTTCTGAGCAGCTTGGGGAAGTGCTTGGACAAGTCTTCGTTGAGGAGATCGAACAACTCGGCAGCAAACTCGACTCCGGTGGGACCACCGCCGCTGACGACAAACGAAAGCAACCGCTTTCTCTCCTCGTCGCTGGTGGTGGGGAGGCAAGCGAGCTCTAGATTGTGCATGACCTTGTTCCGGATCTTCCGCGCGTCGTCGATATCCTTCAGGAAATAGGCATGCTCGAGTCCATCAACGCCGTGGGGGTTCGTTACCGAGCCGACAGCAATAACCAGCTTGTCATAGGGGACGTAGAATCGCGATTCAACTCCGTTGGAGTCGACTTGGGAAACCTCGACCAGTTTATGCGAGAACTCGACATCTTCGGCCTTGGCACGGATGAAATGGCCATTCACTCGGGAAATTATACGGCGAATCGGCTCGATAAGCGACCGCACCTCAAGAGTACCGACAGTGGCCGACGGAAGCATCGGCGTGAACAGGAAGTAGTTGGTGGGCGAGATCACAGTGACGTGGTAGTCGTGGGGATTGAGCTCCTTTAGCAAAGCCACACCACCCCAGCCACCTCCCAGAATCACAAGACGCGGCTTGTCCTTTTGCTTTGTCATTCCCTCGCAGTCGTCATCGTCGATATAAGCTTCGGCGATCGGGAGGTTCTTGGGCCCACCCAGCCGGGGCTGGAGCGCAAGCTTGGAAATGTGGATGTCGCCGATAGCGACGTCGTTGCTGTAGGTTGAGGCATCGTAGAGGAAGAAGGCCAACACGGCACCACCTAGAACCATCACCGTGCCACCGAATAGGGCGGCAGTCCGATAAGCAAGCCGGAGCAGGCGGGAAGCTGGCCGAGGGGGTTTCGAGTCTGACGCCGACACTAATTGGCAGCGGTGGAGCCTGCTGGGGTGTGAGAGCAACGGTGTCTGTACCCGCAACAAAGCAGCTTGCGATAGCAACGGCGCGCGGCGCAACCCGGTCGAAGTCTGAGGGTGGGCTTTCGTGAGGTGAGAGAGAGGTCTAGACGTCGAGATCCGAGACTGGGCGCCATTCATCAACGACCCAGCGCCTCTGAATCTCCAAGCTCGAGCTTGCATTGTGCGTCTAGGCGAGCTATGGGCGGCTCGAGAAGCTCGAGGACGGCCAAGTAACGGTGAAACAGAGTCTTGGGGGAGAGAGTTGGAAGAGATAGACGGGGAGGTATATTAAAAAAAGAGAGAGATATATATATATATATATCTAATATATATGTGTATGCGATAACGAGAGAGAGAGAGAGAGAGAGAACGCGCCCAATAGAAGAGAGCGAGGGGTGTGAGGAAGAGCAAGAGATAACCGATCACCAAACCATAGACGCGAACTGAATGCAAAAGAGAGAAGAAAAAGAAGAAAGAAAAAGGAATCGAGCCGAAGAGAAGGTCCCGATAAATAAGGATGAGCAATCAATTCCGGCCGGTGAAAATACGAGCGAAGGATTTTCTATGTGCCTGGAAATGCCGCTCCTTAAAATTCACGATTGCGAAGTTGGGGGAGGATTGATTTTTATGTATGTAAGCGGGTTTTGGCCCCGGCGCTGCAGATATATGCAGATGCAGCACTCTTGAGGTTATGGCTTTAATGAGGGTTTGCATCTATCCGGACTTGCCCTGTCCGATGTCGACTTCTGCGCCCTTCTATGTGTGTTGCGCCTTCTCTCTTTTTGGGACAGCCTTGGTCGTTCCTGCTCTGCTTCATTTGTTCATGGGCAAGGGAGGGAGCGAAAGCACAGGCGAAAAAAAAGAAGGAGAGGTCGCCAATGAATTAATTCCTGGCATGCCGGCTCTAAAGATACAGTGGCCCGCTTTTTAGCTGTCTTCCAGCTACCCCGATAGGGACATAAATATAACTCGGAGAGCTCTCCTTACGTCCCAGATTCCGAGCTCCAGCTTGGCCAAAGAGGGGAAGATAAACACAGACCACTATTAGCCCACTAGAGATTGATAAAGAGAGAAAAAAGTGGTACACGTGTGTGGGAAGGAGCGAGCGAAATAAATGCACATGCTGCAAGATCCCAACTGGGAAAGGCCTGCCAACTTCTGCAATCCACAAAAGCTGCGAGGATAGAAGAGGGAGAAAAAAAAAGGCTGAAGTATAGTGGATTAGATAGAGCACCAATTTCCAGGGTCAGGTAATCTCCCTCAAGTCGAGAACCACGAGATTCTGACCTCAACTGAGAACACTGGCATATACAGAACAGATCAACTTCACCAAATACGAAGGAAATGTGGTCTGCAGATCTGCACACTTAGCCCCTGCGCTATTCAAAAACACCCAACAAAGATAAACAACAAGAATCGCCCAAGTGTTCTTCGGCCCGGATCCCCACTCGCACATCGGCTTATATCGGCATACGTCGGTCTCCGACTCCGACTCCGACTCCGGAAACCCACGGGTTCCACTCTCGACACATAGATACTGGTGGTTTCTCGCCTCCCTCCCCTCCCACCCGGCCTGTTGGACCCTGTTTTGTCTCAACGCTATTTCAGCAGGGGAAATATCGGCCCTCCACCCACCGCTCATCGTGGTCAGACACCACGTCACAGAGAACCACCGTGATGTTGGGGAACACCATGGTGAGTCGGTGCAAGCCCATGCGACCGGCAGTGTACGTGACGAGCACAATCTTTTCCTGTGCTACGCCGTGGTCGACCAGAACCTGCACGGCCATCAGCGCTGAGCCACCGCTGGACATCTGTGCATCCACGAGCAAGATGGTCTCATGCTCGGCGATGCCGCCTGGGAGCTCCAGGTAGTGCAGCTCCGGCTCGCCGGTGCGCATGCTGGACTGAATGAGAATGCGGCCGGTCTCAACTTCGGGGATGCTGTTCTTCAGCGCTGTCTCGAAGGCTGCGCCTCCACGGAGCACAATGGCTGCGCTGATCTTTCCATTTACCGCATCCTCCAGCGGAGACGGATGGATACTGCTCAGAGCCCTGATGAGAAGCATCAGGTTAGCTCTATTCGTGTTTCCGAGACAAGATTCTCCACCAAGAAAAAAAAAAGGGTGCGGAGGGAAACCATCTTACCGTTGAACTAGCAGACCGGCCAACTGGTCAAAGTAAGTAACAAAGTCCTCTGACGATGTCGTCGCATCCTTTAGGACTATGTTGATATCTTTGACTTGGGAGGTCTTTTCAAGCTCAACAACCTTTTCTGAAAGCGTCCGCTTGATAGCATCGTTCTCCAGCCGCTTCAGGGCTGTATTGTGGTGCATCGACTTCTCCAAAAGCTTGCCCTCCACGAACTGGACCATCATTTCTGGAATCGGACACTCCAGTCAGTACACAACGGGGACAGAGAACTATCCAGAACGCTGAGGGACACTTACTCAGAGCTACCTGGTTTTCTATTCCACGTGGCACGATAATGTCTGGAAATTGGGAATACAGTCAATAAATCCCCCGATATCATCTGGTCGCTTCCCTTCCTGGTCTGAATCAAGACTTACCTGCCTCTTTTCGTTGAGGCTCAACATACTATACGACATCGTAACACAATCGAGTTAGTTTACTCCTGCCTTGTGGCCCTGTGCATCTTCCAAATTGAAGGATACTTTACCCTCTCAAAGTTGGGCTTCACGAAGCTGAACCATTGCTTTATACAACCCTCGATATCTCGGCCTCTTTCCTTGACATCTCGGAGCACTGGTTTGATGAAGACGATCAGAGATCAGACTCAAAAATGAGGTAAATGACCCTGTTACTTACATCGACGAGACAGGCACAAATCGGCGTCGGCCTCACAGAATATCTACCCGGGACATATCGATTCTAGTGTCAGCTAAAACACCCCCATGACATCTTTCGGACCACGATTTTTTGACACACCTTCATATCCAAGAGGTCAAGAACCTTGGGGTCATAGAGGGCAAAAATGCCCTCCAGAATAAGGACGTGAGGTGAGTACAGACTCGTCGTCTCTTTCATCCGCTGGTGCTCAGTGAACGAGTAGACGGGGATCTCAGCCCGTTTGCTGGAAATGAATGCATATACGGTCAGACATTCACCTATATGAGATGCCAGAGATCTGATAGTAAAGAAGGGAAGAGGTCATACCCAGCTTTGAGGTCGTGCAGTTTCTGGATGATAACATTAAAGTCGATGGCCTATGATGATTATCACGTGTCAGCTGTCGATTCAGCGCTCGGCCTCTGCCCCCAGCTCTGGAGTCTTTCTCTTTGCATTCCGAGAAACCAAGATCGGAAACGAAAGAAAGCCAGAGAGCTAGTCAGAAACCCAACACATACCTCCGGTGAGTCAAAGTCATATTCATTAGCAAACGCCTTCTTCGACTGCTCGGGAGTCAGAGGCTTGTAGAACGAGTCCATCGGCAGAATGACAACCCACGGCAGGTTCAGCATCTTGACGATGGCCTGAGAGACGGTCGTCTTTCCGGAGCCGGAACTGCCCGCAATTCCGATAATACACACATCCTTCCACGGAGGAGTGTAGTGTGCCTTTTGCTGGAGAGACACGTGGGCCCCGGTCGAGGGGTCTGTTACGCTGGCCATCTTCACGGACCAGGTCTAGACTCAAGCTGTTGAATCCAAGATCTGAAGCTGAGGAAGACGAATGTGAAGATCCAACAGTTAAGTAAACGTGTCAGCCAATGTGATAAGATCAAAGATGCAAGTTCTGTTGGCTGTAAGATTCGCTTCTTTCAATGTTGATATTGAAGATCGAGGCTTCCCAGCTGGAAGAAATGGAGCTGGTTCAACTTACAGTAAGCGCTGATAGGAGATAGCCGCTTATAGAGGTGGCAAGGCCTGTTTTGATAACACAGCTCAGTACCTAAAGTTTCCTTCAGTGCTGATAAGCTAACTAAACACACAAAGATAGACAGCAGATGGTGAAAGGTCTCTTGAAGATTCCCAGATAGGTATAGATTCTAAGAAATACTATGCTCACTACGAAGGAGAAGGAAAAAGGAAGAAGAGAAAAGAGAGAACCAGAATCAGAAAAAAAAAACATAAGGCAAACCCCCATCTTTTACATCCCAAGATAAGTCAGTGTCGTGGGATCAAGCGGGAAAAAAAGGAGAACTTTGGGCAACATTCTTAGGGCACAGCACAGCATAAGAACCTTCCATAACAGATAGAGCAGTTGCGCCGAGCCTTCTTGGCTTTTTGCTGTGCAGCTGAGTCACCCAAGCCCACTCAAAAATCGGGAGAGTACTTCGTTTCTCCTCAAGCTCTGGTTTTTTCGTCAAGCTAAACATTTCTTCTTCCTTTTCCATACCCACACTCCACACCTGCAGAGAAGGAAAAATTCTCCCAAATTTGAGACGACATTTGTTTTTTCTTATTGTGGCAGAGGCAGAACCGAATTCCTGTGCCTCTACATTCTTTATTTTCTTGTCTTCCAATATAGGAAGCCGGAAAGGAATATCGTCTGTGTCATTTTTTCTCTGTATGAACTAACGTCGGTATTTTCTAATCTTGTTTCGGTCTTCGTTCTCAAGTGAGGATTTGGAGTTGTGTGAGTTCGTGTTGCCCATCATGAAGCCGACACTTGATGAACGCATCAACTCTTTCCAGCCCCCCAAGAAGTAAGTGTTCGATCCAATCCTTCTTCCTCCCTCTTCTTCCCGCGCTCCCTTGGGTTTGCTTGCCGCTCCAGGCTCTACAAACCCATGACAGTCACACCCTCTCTCTCGCAACATCATGATGAACGAATCAATGGGAATCTCTCCTAGCAAACCATGCGGACGCAAAGAATTTACTTTATAAGGTTGACTTCTGAACATGTTGCATCATCTATCACAAGAAACTAGCACCACGCCATCTCCAGTTTTGTTTGTGCAATCAGCTTGCTAACCGTGCTACTCTGGAAACAGTGAGATCAATGCCATAATATTAGACTACCTCACCCGTGAGGGCTATCCCGATGCCGCCGAAAAGTTCTGCCGGGAAGCCGATCTCCAGCCACAAGAAGACTTCGATGACATTCGCCGTCGCCAACGCGTAATAAGTGCCATCTTTTCTGGTGAGATTCAGGAGGCTTCCGACCGTCTTAACGAGTTGGATCCGGAGGTAAGATTCCTTTTTCTTCTCTGCTGCATCCGCAACCGCCCGTATGACTTTAAAATGATTAAACACAGTTTCATGCACCACTCTGAATGCCCTTTTCTTAAGGACGATGTTGAGAAACAACCACCTTTTTATGATACCTTTTTGTAGTCTTCTTGATTCTTGTAAACCTCGCCTGTTTGTTGCAGTTCAGTCCGCTGACCACAGACACTCTATCCAGCTTCTAGACAATAATCCCATCCACCATTTCGCGCTCCTGCGGCTACAGCTGATCGAACTGATCCGGACGTGCTCGGCCAACTCCGATGACCCCGCTAAATACCTCCCGGCCGTGAATTTCGCCCGACAGCATCTGGCCAGCCGGGCCTCGGGCAACCCTGACCTCCTCGCCCAGCTGGAGAAGGCGATGACGCTAATCATGTTCCAGCATAAGGACTTGAAGCCTGAGATCAGAGAGCTTCTTGACCCCGACCTGCGCCGCAAGGTTGCTGATAGCATCAACGGTCTGCTTCTGAGCAAACAGTCCGAACGCAAGGAGACGGCAATTCAGTATCTGCTGAAGATGCGTACCTGGGCTGAGGAGAGCGCCCGTAAGGAGGTTCGCGAGCTGCCTGAGAGCATGGATATCGGCCTGGATGACCCGGTTGCTATCTAGGTGCTGGTCGCCCCGGGCCTAATAATCTGACCTCTCAGGTCGCTCGTCTTCTGTATTCCTACTGTGGCCTATTGTGCCATTTTTCGTGCTCTTTCTGTATGATCCTCATGAACCGGAGTTGTTTTTTTTCGTTTTTTTTCTGGGTGGGGGGGGAGTTACATTTTTTTTCTTTTCCTCTTTCGATTGGCATGGTTTCTTCGGAATTGCTTGTAGCTCGGTGTTACTCTCTCCGGATGAAAACCGTAGCAGATAATATGATACCCGTATTTGCGTTTACTCCATCTATCTGTCTGTATCTTACTTAGTACATGTAATTTGTCTTGGAACCACAGTGCGTTTATGTAAGGTCCCCCCCCCCAATCAGTATGCCATCGATGATCTATTGGTCTGTCAACAAGAGATAAAAAAACACTATGTACATATACGATATAGTACGAATAACCTGAACCCTACTGATAATTGGTTACAAGTCACATGTGAGAACGGCCGAGATTACCGGCTCAATAACCCATCCCAGATTCTTCTTTCCGTCCCATCCACCAGCCACCCAACGTAAAGGGCCCGCCTATTTCGTCCGGATATGCTTGAGCTTCTTGGGCGAGTACAAGAAGTTGTTGGCGTAGGCCTTGGGGGTGATCCTGCGCTTCTCGGGCTCCTGGACATAGTACTCGTAGCCCTGCTTCTGGGCAAAGTGGATGGCGTCCTCCTTGGACTCGAAGAAGATGCGGGTGCCCTGCATCAGATCGCCCGACGACTGCCAGCCCATCAGCGGGTTCTCCCACCGGTGGCCCTTGGGCAGCACGTCCCAGTCCATGCGCCACTTCGAGCCCTTCCAGGTGCCGGATTGCGTGGCGGGCTTGGCCTCGCAGTAGATGCTAGAGAAGGGGGGTTAGAATTGTGCGTGTGCGTGTGTGGGTGGGTGGTGTCGGCCGAAGGGTGGATGCGGGACGTACCGGACTGTGCGGGACTGGAGCTCCAGGGGAGCACCAGATACTACGGCGGCGGGGACGAGCGGGGTGTCTTCGCTGCCATCTTGGATGGTCTTGGGAACGGGGGCGTATGTCCTAAAGCAAACAGATAAGCCCAGAGGTGACACAGTCAGCGAATATGCGTATGGTATGATCTCAACGGAGAGATACGGCGCCAATTGAAGACGAGCAGTTCAGCGGGTATTCAGGGAGGAAGCGTACGAGGTGGCAATGTTCGTGGGGCCGTCGTAGTTCGGCTGGTTCGACTTCTTCGGCGCGGCCACGGGCGTCTCGGTTGTTGTGACGGAGCTCTGGAAGCGGCGCGCCGAGTAGGGAGCAGCGGCGAGGCGGGCCGGCGCGGGAGCCAGGCCGCGGGCGAGTTTCGAGGCGGCCGACGATCGGAGGGCCGACATTGTGTGTGTGTGAGAGTAGATGCGGGTGTCGGGTTGTAGAGAGACGGGGGAGGTGGTGGACTTCAACTGATTTTCCGAATGAAGATATTTTTGAGGTTGCTGCCATTGGCTCTTCTGGCGAGGGCATTTCGCTCAGGATGTAAAAGTGGGCCAATAAGCCGGCGCTGATTGGCCCCAGCTCCGGTCCGCAGAGTCACGTGATCCAATGCGGCCATCTGGCAAAAGCTGGATTTCTTGAACGTTTGAGTGTGTTATGTCGTTTGCTCTGTACGTAGAGCCGATATATTGGGTTACGATTCTATGATTTACGAACGGGGGAACCAATTTAATAATAGTTTTCTTATTTACGTCCCGGGCGCTTGCTGCAAACTTTTGAAGCTGTTCGTCAGAGGCTACGATGTGATGCTCAATAGAGGTGTCGCAAGACACCACCAGGCCACGTTAAATCTCGGCACAACAACTAGCAGGACATCATCGTCTGGTGTTCGTTCCTTTCTAAGCTGGCTGTAATAAAATCGAACATTTCTTTTGGAGGAATGAAGAAAACAGCCGGGGCTTGGGGGACTCCATCGTCCGTGGTCCGTCGAGTTCGCGATGAAAGCGTGCTGAGTCAGCTGGGTCCGGGTGAGCACTTCCTGCAAATTCCGGAGAACCGTAGAGCGATTTCACTTGATGCTTGTCCAAAAAATTGTTCCTTTCCTTTTTTCCCTTGTTCCTGCAAAACCCTCCATCGACACTCTCCATTCCGGCGTCTGTGTCGCTCAGTTATTCCACTCCATTTTCACCTTTAAAGTCTTTTCTGAAGACTTTTCTCTTTTCACACTCAAAATGAGCTTCACTACTCGCCGGGCGTTGTCGACGCTCATTCCCCCCAAGGTTCGTAATTGGCGCCTTTCTTTTGGTTGGAGCTTTTCCGATGGTTGCGAGGATCAATTCCGGCCACTGTGGGCGAATACTGACCGATTGAATGTTTATTCGTGTATAGGTCGCTTCTCCTAAGGTACGAATACCGAATTGATTGACGATGCTTGAACGATCCGATACGCGCGGAGTGGTTATTCCAATTGGGGGGGAGATGGGACTGGCGGTTCCGTGCTGTTCCGATTTCGCAGCCCCCTCCCCCTCACCACCACCACAGTGAACCGGATCCCATCGATGCTAACCGGATGTCGTATCACAGGCGCTTGGATCCAACCCCGATGCCATCAAGATGCAGCGCGTTGTCAGCTTCTACGAGAAGCTCCCCCGGGGTGCCGCCCCCGAGGTCCAGCCCAAGGGAATTCTCGGCCGCTACCAGGCCAAGCACTTCGGAAAGAACCCGACCGGAAAGCGTATGGAGTTCCACCCTCGATTTTTTGTTTTGTTTCGGCGGACGTGTCCTGTGAAATGGCTTGCTCGGCTATGCTCGGAGTTACTGTTGCTAACCGATTGAATGCTTTGTTGTTATAGCCATCATCCATGCTCTTGCCTTCATCCTGGCTGTTGGATACGCCCAGAACTACTACTTCCATCTGCGTAAGTCCTGATGATTCTTTTTACTCTCTGTGATAAGAATATGTTGCTAACCACACCGGTGTATCATAGGCCACCACAAGAACCACGCCCACTAAACGGGTGTGCCCTGTATAGTTTTGAGAGACAAATACCAGCGTTTGGGTGGGAGAGAAGCATAGCAGGCCATTGAAAGCACCTGCAAGCTGCAGTTTCCTGTAAATACATGACTTGTGAGATCTGTACCCTGGTGCATTTCTCTATGTACCAATCAAAGAATTGAAAGTGTTGTTTTTGGGCGTCTGATCGGTTGATAAGATGCATGCACCCGTGAGTGAAGCTTTGTGCAGGTTGAGTGAGGTAATAGGTGATAGCTTTCTGTCTGGATATGGATTCTGTCTCTCTGATTCTTGGCTGGGACTTGGGACTCCATTGTAAGTACTGCCTCTAATCAATGCCTTGAGCCCTCTAGGAACCATACATGTAAGTGTAGAGCACAAGGCTGAACTATTCCGGAGGTCATCCTCAAGCATCACTTCACTCACCTGTAAAGTCTAAACACAGCAAAACATACTGAAATCCAGGGTGACTAAACTTCGGCTAAACAAGGCTGTTGCTGAGTCACCGGCCAAAGTGACCTGGCAGTTGTACTGAAGGGTGCCATTTACTGGCTTTGAGCTTAAGGGTTTAGGTACCAAGTGTATGTATGGCTCATGCAAAAGGTACCTAATCCATTCATTCATCCTCTATCCTTTTTTCCCTCCAAGGGACAACTGCCCACTAAACCTTTTCCAGCCCTCTAATCTTTTGTTCTCACTCTTGATGAAAAGCACCTATACACAACATTCTAATGCCTGCATCTTTTTTCTTCTTGCTTTGCCAGCCTCTTCTTCCCACACACACAACATCGTTTACTTTCTTCCATTCTATTTTTTTTTCCCTTCTGCCACTTCTATTTTCTTTTTCCTCCGTCATCATCATTTCTTCCCACCCTCAGAAAGGAACCTTCTTTCACGATTATTTCTTTACTTCTGGTTCCCTTTTCTCCTTCTTCCTTGCCCATCCCCACTTCCTGTATTTTTCTCCCTCCTCTACAATTGTGGGCAACTTTTCTGATTGTGGACAACAACATCCCCATCCTTCGATTCTACCCTCAACGAAACTCCTCCACCTGGGTGTGACTAGCAACTTGTCACAGCAAGCGAAAACAGCCTATGATGGCAACTGTGGCCAAGGTTGATGATCACAGTGACGCTCAACCGGCGTCGGAACTTGAAAAGGTGAGTCCAGAGAGCTTTGATTTTGGGCTTCAGGGTGGGTTGGCTCTGATGCTGGGTGCTCGCCCTGTCAGCTGCATCTTGATATCATCTCAGCCACCAAATTGGCCGTAGTCAGGCTGAGTCCGTTCAGCAGCCGTTTCGCCCCCTTTTTCGCTGAATTGTCGAGCTTGGTCGCCCGCGAATCGTGTCTAATTTGAAATGCTGCATTTTGCGCCTCTCTCATCAAACAGACTTCAGCTTATGAGATCAATGCGAGTGATGATGTCGCCGGTTTGACTGTCGACCCTGCCTCTGGCAACGCAACCACGCCCGACGAAGTTTCGAACAAACACCTCAGCACTGTTGAAGAGTCCCTCTCGGTCGATGTTAGTGTTAGCGGCGGATCGGACACGGAAGCCTCGCGAAGCGGGCAATCAAAGCGGGATGACGACAAGGGCAACGCTCGGGGTGCGTCTTCGGTGAAGAAGCCGGCCTTCAAGGCGGTTTCTGTCAACAAGACGTTTTTGGCCTCCAAGGGTGGCGCTGCCACCTCGTCGGTTTCGAAATCTGACAACAAACCCAATTCCTCTGCCGGTGGACTCGCCGCTTCTCAACACGCCCCGTCCGCCCCGTCGGCCTCCCGGCCTCGTCTCGTCGCCAAATCGGGCTCCGGAACCCCGGTTTCTCGGTTTGCCTCTACTGCCAATGGTGGCAACGGAAATGTCCCCGATGCATCTGCCGTTTGGAACAAGAATCGGCGTAAGTTTCTCTTCCTTGTTTTGGTTTCTAACCAGCCATGATGACGGGATCCTCTCTTCTGCCACCGTCATCCTGATAATTAATGCTCTTGGTTTCTCACTGTTTGCCTGCCTGCCTGCTTGCACTTTCAACTAACCCTCTCGCTCATTTTGCCTGTTCTCCCTCCCTCTAGCTACCCCGCAACAGGAACCCAAGAAGTTCACCGATGACGAGTTGAAGAAATTCGGCATTCATATGACGAGCCGATTCCTCTCGGACGAAACCAAAGGCCAGGCCAACTGGGCCGACGAGGTCGAGGACGACGATTGGGCACCCGATACCATCACTTGGACCGACGGAACCAAGGTGAACCTCGACGAGCCCCCTGCGAACATGCCCGCGCAAACCGCCCTCAAGCACTCTCCCGCCGCTTCTAGCACCGCGTCGCCGTCCGTGAAGGCGAGCCTGCCTGCCACCTCGTCAGGCCCCGCCCCCTCGGCCACTCATTCGCATATGAAGAGTTTCGTCCTCAAAAGTTCGTCGGATAAACCTGGTCTCGTGGCCAAAGCCCCGGCTCCTTCTGCTTCGGTCAAGTCTCCCTGGGCCACTCTTCCGCCCGTCGACAAAATCTCTCCCGCTGCTGGTCTCGGCCCCGACCACTCCCATACCAGCAGTCATTTTAGAGACAATTACCCGCCTGTCATGGGACCCCCGCCGGCCAGAGACCACCATTACGGCGGCAACGACGACTACCACGGCCGGCCGCCCCACTGGAGAGGAGATGGCCCCAACCAGTATCATGATCGGGGCTCGTACGGCAGCTCCTACAACAATCCCCGTGACTCGTACAACCACAGCGGCTCGCGTGACGCGTACGGCAATAACAACAATGGCAACTACATCCGATACGATCCCGTTTCCGAGCGCCGCCCGTCCTTCCGCGGCCCCGACGGTCGCCACGTTACTCTCCAGCGCCCTCCCCAGGAAGGTTACAACCCTAGCGACCCGTCTGCTCCTTTCCATCGATCCGGCCAAGAGCCGTCGTATCTGGGCCGCCGTCGGGCTTCATCAAATGTGAGCGGCGGCAGCGGCCAGTACGCCCAGCGTTACCAGCCGGCCGAGCATCTTGCGGCACGCAAGGACAGTGTTGCTGGTTCGAGCGATGGCCCTGCCAGTCCCCAACCGTTTTCGCCTTCGGGTCAACACCAGCAACCGCAATTTGGCCCCAAATTGCATGCTAGTACCACCTGGTACCGAAGATCGCCGGGAACCGCGCCGGCTCAGCCCCACGGTGGCCCGCCTGAGTCGGAGTATCACTCCAACAACTTCCATCAGCAGCCCGGTCCTCCGGGTCCCCCTCCGCCGACGCAGTCTCAGGGAAGTCTTGCTGATGATATCGAATTCCAGAAGAAGGTTATGCGTGAGCGGGCTGAAGAGGCAATCAAGCGCCGCCTTGAAGAGGAGCGTCGTCTAGAGGCGGAGAAGCAGGAGCGCATTCGACTGAAGCTCGAGGCCATGGGCCCTGCCCCGGAGCGCCGTAGTGCTCGGAAGGAGACCTCCAAGGATGACGCCTCTCCGGCCCTGTCTCCCATGCTGCCGCCCGTGACCTCGGCCAATGTCCCCGCTCAGCCCCACTCTGGAAAGCCGGCGAATATCTCTGTTGGTTCTCGGACACCCGAGCCTGTCTCTGCTAGTATCGCTTCCCCTGATCCGGCCAAGGGTTCGGCTAACGCTCAGCACCCTCATGGCCGGGGGGTTCTTGAGTCCAAGCCCGCAAATCTCTGGGAAGTCACCAGTCCTCATGCCCAGCAACAGCAGCACCATCCCCACACTCCTCAAAATCCTCAGGGCACTCCCGAGAGATTCTCGTCCGCAACCTGGGGCGCTACTGCGGCCAACGCCGCATCTCGGAATGTGTGGGGATCTCCCAACAACGATCGTGGCCTTGGAAACGGCACTTTCAATCTCGATCTGGGCCGAGTCAAGGGTCCTGCTCCCATTGGACCGCCTCCTCAAGCTATTCAATCTCGCCCTCCTCCCAGCGGTGGCAGTTCTGGCCGTGGCCAGGCGACCGGTCTTGGTTTTGCTCAGTCTGGACCGCAAGGAGGTCCGGCCCACATTGGCCCAGACATGCACCGCTACACCGATGTCCACAACCAGTGGGTCAATGCCGTTCAAGACAACGACAAGCTGATTCGCGAGGACCAGGCGCGTGAGGCTGCGAACCGTGACCGCTACTTGGCTGAGCACAATCTCCAGATTGAAGATATGCAGCCTGCGATCAAGAGCACTTGGCGCGGAGACACCGATGTCAAGCATTCTCGTGGAGAGTCGAGTTCGGGAAGAAGCATCGGCTCGGATTCCGCTTTCCCCCCCAACGCCCAGAATGGCGGACTCGCGTCCATTCTCCCTGCCGGCGCACAGGCTGGATCCACCCAGTCTCGGGGATCTCGATTCTTCCCGGCGTCCCGCGACACGCGGACTGATGCTCCGGCGCCGCCGACCCCCACCAGTGTTGAGCGTCCCAAGTCGCCGTCGCCTCCCCCGCCAACCACCAATGACCATCCCGTTTACGATGGCGATGTCCACCGCCCGCATGTTTCGTTCCCCAAGCCGCAGCCCGTTGTCAAGCTTCCGCCGGCTCCGATCTCGACGGCCTCGCACGACACAGTTCCTGGTCCCAAGTCTAGCTCGTCGGCGGCTTGGCCTAGCCCGCTCCATCTGCGTGACAGCATTCACAGCGGCAAGACCGCTACAGCGGCTGGTCACTCAATGGGTGAGAACTGGCAAGATAAGATCAATAGCCTCCTCGGGGGGAGAAAACTGTCGCCGCCCAAGCCGATTGCTGTCGACCTCGACCGCAATGGCCACTCGCATCATGGCTCCGGACAGTCTCCCCGGACTCCCAAGGAACGACCCACGACCATCTGGACAGGTGTTCCGCTCCACGATGTTATCACCAAGTCGATGGCGGTGGACTGCTTTGAAGAGCAGGAGATGGGCTCGCTTCCGCAAGTCCGACTTTCGGTGCGGGTTGTCGAGCCGGGCTGGACTCCTGCCGTGGCCAATGCCAAGCTGCTCCCGCGTCGGTTCCAAGTTTACTCGACAGCTTCCGATGAGCCGGATATGGCCATGACTGGTGGCCGTATCCGCGTCTTCCTTCCGGGAATGAGCGACATGAAGGCGCGGTTGATTCCTTATGCGCCAACCTTTGCATCTGGCGGCCGAAGCAGATCTGGCCGCAGCGGTTCGGGACGCGGGAACCAGGGGTCCCGGCGATCGGGCGGCGGCCACCGTGGCGCCAAGCGGGATGGCCCGCCGTCCAACAGCAGTGTCAATGCCAATGCCAATAGCTCGGGCGGCAACAACACGCCGGGCTCGTCTTCGGGACCCAGCGGCAACGGGGGCGGCGGACCTTCGGCCGCATCTGGAGCCGGAACCTCGGAGTCGCGTGACAAAGAGCGGGACCGCGAGCCTGGAGCTGGATCGTCGGGTCGGCGCGGCAACTACCGCAACCGGGGCTCGGACAACTGGCCGCGGAGAGGCGGAAACTCGGCGGGCAAGTCGGCTGCCTAAACCTGTCCAAGGAATGAGGAACAAACAGTGTGCGGCAGGAGTCAGAACCTGATTCACCTTTTGCCATTCACACACCTCGCTGTCCTTTTCTTTCTCCTGATCTCTCCTCCGTTCATCCCCATCTCCTCCGCCCTCTCAGACCTATGTGTACCTCTCGACTCCGCCCTCCGCCCTCCTCCCCTTTGCCCCTTTGTCTCCTTGTTATTTCGCAAAAGCCGGATCGCCTCTGCTACCATTGAAGCAAGACCAGACACAGTCTTCTCCAAGATGCGAGGGATTCCATCTTCTCCGGCTCACTCGCGGCCGTGCCTTGCAGAATCAACCCCGATACGATCGGGTGAGACGAAGCACAATGCCGAATGCGCTCCCCCGATATCTTCGATCAAGTCGGAGAATCCGCTTTGCCCTCAATCCTTTCCTTCCCTTCCGATTCCGTTCTTTCTCGTCATATTTACTCTCTTCCTCCTGTCTCATGAATGTCACTATCATGGCGGGCTGCACTCTTCCTTTCTTCTTGCCGATGACGGTACCTTAGGGCTACGCATGAAGCTATTCGCATTCTGCTTCGTCTCCTTTTATTTTATTTCATACTCTTGTTCTTCTTCTCTTCTATCGTTAATCAAAGGACACAATCAGGTCATACTCTTTTTCTCTCTTCTTCCTCTCTCCTCATCTCATGCCTCCTCTCCATGCCTCTCTCATCGTCTCTTCTGCTCTCGGTACCTCTCTCTTTATCTCCTTAAACCCTCTCCGTCTCTCCATCTTTCTCTCCACGTCCCCTCATCTTCTAATGTGTCTCTCCCTGTAAACTCTTCTCCGCCAGATGCCTGGTGTATGTATCCTTTTTGCGAGTCCTCTTTTCTGATTCCGTGTATGTCTTTTTTCTGTTTTCTTCCTCATGTTCTTCTTATGTGCGCCAGGACATGAATTGATGGGTTATTTCTTTTTTATCGGGCCTTGTTTTTCTCACCACTGGTTTTTTCTTTCTTTTTCTTTTTGGTTTCTGAACGACTCTCTTGCTTTGTTGTGTGTATTTTTGGGGGACTCTGCAAAGTGATTATTCTTTCAAGGTTTCAAATTCAAAGTGGCTCGCTATGACGGAACTTCTTTCAAAGCGGGTGTTTTCTTCTCCTTCTTTTCACACACATCATTTCTCCCCCCTTTTTTTTTGGTCTATGTGACATTGGATGTTCTGCTCAAACATTCTTTTCTCTAGGAATTAATTGTGATGAGTAGTGTTGACTCTTGGGTGTTCTGTGTCCAGTGATACCGACAGTATCAGTAGTAGCACATGGACCTCTCACCGGACTTCACATCCATATTCGAACAGACACGGCACACGAAGAAGGCAGAAAAAGATGTGAAGCTGAGGTTGGTATTCGGACAAGCAGGCAGACAAAAAGAAGAATCAAAAGCGCATTACACACATTCACGCCGGGACTCCAACAGAACTCCGTACAGATCACCGTCCACCATCGTCACCAGTTGATTACGGTAAGAAAGAAAACCCCAGGCAAAGCAGTTCCACCATGTTCCCAAAGTCATCATAGATAGAGTCGAGGTCCCGCGTCGAAATCCAAAGAAGGAAGAAAAACCGCCGGCACAAGAAGTCGACTTAGAAGTCCTCAATGGCACAGTTGGGGTGCAGCACGTAGATCAGCTGCTGGAGCTGGGCCGCCGGCGTTCCGTCGTCGTGAAGACCCTCGCCGCGGACGGCCATCAGGATGTTCTCGCGGACCATCTTCTTCAGCACCATGGCGGCGAGAGCCTTCTCGCGCTCAAAGTCCTCTTCGGAGTTGAGGTCGTCTTCGATCTGCTCCAGGTACCAGGTGATCAGGTCGTCGTGGGGGACGCCGTCGCCGGCGCCGGTCTCGTCGTCGTTGACGCGCTGCACGAGCAGGTTGACCATCTTGATGTACTGGTCGTAGGTGATGGTCTGCTTGGGGCGCGGCGGCGGGGCGTCGCCGGCCATCGGGGTGCCGGCGGTGGCGGCTCCGGCGGCCGGGGTGAGTGGGGCGGCCGGGTCGGGGCCGCCGGCGGCGATGGAGGCGTGGAGCAGGGCGTCGGCGTCGGACTCGGGCAGCAGGTCGTCGGCGGCGGCATCGGGGCGGTCGTCGTAGTCCATCTCGATGTCGTCGTGCTCGACGGAGATGATGCTCTGGCGCAGCAGGTTGTAGGCCTCGACGACCATCTCGGGGCTGATTTCCTCGACGCAGTTGACCTTGGCAATGGCCTCGGACAGGCGGATCATCGACTCCAGCTGGCGCACGGTGATGCGGTACGAGTTGCGGCCGATGCCGCCCTGGGCGTCGTCGGCGCGCAGCTCCTTGTACTTGTCGACAAGCACCTCCTTGGCCTCGTCGGTGAACTCGGGGCGAAAGGTGCGGGCAAAGCGGATGTAGCGCTGCAGCTGCTCGGTGCTGAACTCGGGCTCGATGGCGGCGTCGCGCAGTCGGTGCACGGCCACGATGTGGTTCGCCAGCCGCCGGTCGGTCTGCTCGGAGCACTCGTCCAGCACGACGAAGAACAGGTCGAAGCGCGACATGATCGGCGCGCTCATGTTGATGTTGTTGCGCAGCGTGGTCTTGCGGTTGTAGCGGCCGCCGACCGGGTTCGCGGCGGCGAGAATGCTGGTGCGGGCGTTCAGCGTGGCCTGGATGCCGGCTTTGGCGATCGAGATGGTCTGCTGCTCCATGGCTTCGTGGATGGCCACCTGGTCGACCACGTCCATCTTGTCGAACTCGTCAATGGCGCAGATGCCGTTGTCGGCCAGCATCAGCGCGCCGGCCTCGATGGTGAACTCGCCGGTCTCCTCGTCCTTGACCACGGCGGCCGTCAGACCGGCGGCCGACGAGGCTTTGCCGCTGGTGTACACGGCGCGCGGCGCAAACGAGCACACGTACTTGAGGAACTGCGACTTGGAGGTTGACGGGTCGCCGACGATGCAGATGTTGATGTCGCCGCGCAGCTGCATGCCCTCGGCCGTGGACTTGTGCACACCCGACATCAGCTGCAGCAGGATGCCCTTCTTCACCATTTCGTGGCCGTACACCATCGGCGCAATCGAGTGCACCATGCGCGAGTAGATGTGGTCGCTGTGCACCATTTGCCGGAGCTCTTCTATCTGCGTCGGCGTCATGGACGACAGAACCGCGGCTTGCGCCTCTTCGGCGGTCTCGGTATTCTGCGGCACCACGTCCCGGGTGAGAGCGGTGACCACGTCGGCCACCGACGACTGGGCCAGGCCGTTGGCCGGCGAGTTCCCGGCAACCGACACGTCGGGCGTGACCATGCAGGCCAGGAAGGCCATGCGGTAGGTCAGGTCCCGCACCCCCAGCGCCTTGAGGCCGGAGATGCCGTTGCCGCCGGCCTCGCTGCCGCGGGCAAAGCTCCGGTCGTCGCGCACCGCCGTTGGCCGCGATCCCGGCAGACCCAGCTGGCTGACATCGGGCACGACAATCGGCATGCCGGTGAAGATGCACTTCTCGCCCGCCTTGGCCCGGTCCACCATTTCGCCGCGCAGGATCACGTCCATGGTGCGCGGCATGCTGCCGGTGGGAATCTCCGACGAGTTCTCCTGGATGCGCACCTTCTGCCAGTCGACAAAGGTGCTCTGGCGGATGTCCAGCTGCCAGCCGATGCGGTTCGCGCACGTCTCGCTGGGACACTGGGTCGGCTCGGTGTAGCGGAACGACTGCTCGACGTCGGGCACCACGCTGCGGCACTCCTCGCACACAAAGGTGGCCTGCGACAGTTCGGGCCGCACCTCCGAGGTGCGGGTCACCGTGCCGGAGATCGAGATCAGCTGGCCGATGTTGGTGGCGCGCAGGCTGCGCACGCGCGACACCAGCGGCAGGTTGTAGAAGGCGATGGCGAAGGTCTTGTCGGTCTTCTGGAGGCGCGAGGTGATGGGGCCGTCGGTCTGGCTGCTGAAGCCGGCCGAGCTGGCCGCCGCCGCTGCCGCCGCCGATGCACTGCTGGAGAGTGTGGCCTGGCGGTGTTCGCGGAAGTACTGCGGCTCGTACTTGGCCAGCATGTCGTGCAGCGCCAGAGTCAAGAACGGCAGGAATCGGTAGTGGTGGCGCATGATTCCGTCGGCCAGGCCGCCGTTCTGCCACGACGCCAGATGTTTGAAGTCGACGTAGAAGGTCGAGAGCTGCATTCGCCGCATGTTCTTGATCATGGCCACGTAGAAGAACTTGTCGGGGATGGCGCTGGACGTGGGAGGGGCCGACGAGCTGAACTCTTCTTCGAAGCTGGAGATATGTGTGCATGCACCTCAAGTTAGCAGGCCGCTACACGCCGGATCACATGGACAGGGAAAGACTGCACGCAAGTGCCTACCCCTCGATAAACGACGCGAAGTGTTCCTGCACAAGCAGGCCGATGCGGTCCTCCACGCGCGGGATGTCTCCCCGGGGCCGGCCCGGCCGGTTCTTGCGGGGCACTTGATCATCGGCAAAGCCTGCCGGCGTGGGGGCACTGGCGGCTCCGGTGGCATCAGACTGCGGCGCGCGGGCTTGGGCTCCCGACGAGCTGGGGAGCGGGCCCGGCCGTTTCGGCGTTGTGCCGGAGCGCGAGGCGGCATCGGACATCATGATTGCGGGCTCTTCGTTAGTCGAGGAGTATCAGTTGCGATGTCTTGGAGAGCAGAGGAGAGAGTGTGTAGAGAGAAAGAGGGGATGGTGAGGATGCAGGAGGATAAGACAGCGCAAAGAGAGAGAAGAGAGGACGGCGATTTGGTGATGATAAGAACAAGAAGCAAAGTGTGTGTCAATCTCAGGCACAAGAAAAACCGAGGTCGAGGGGCAAAATCGGTGCCAGGGGTTTAATTGATTTTTCGCGTCAACCACGCGTTTGGCGTTTAAGAACACGCGACGGCCGCGTTTGTTATGCGGTCAGTTCATGCTTCAGGGTACTTGGGCTTCCCCGGGGAGCAAGTACCATGTGCGGCACCGTGTTTGTTCGCACTGCCTAGACGACACTGTGCTGGAATCTTAGGGTTATCGGTGTTCGGGTTAAACCCCGTCTCCCACCCCACCCCCACCATGCAAAAGCGCAAAAGCGCAAAAGGGCCGCTTCGTGCAATGCAAACGGCGCCCTTTCACCTCTGTCCCATTCAGCTTCAAATAACTCAGTACACTCCCCGTTTCCACATCTTCTACCCCCCCCTCTTCCATTCTTCCCTGGACACGCGGAAAATGCCCTCTTCGCCGTCTTCTTCGTCGTCCTGGTCTCGCTTGCTGTCCTGTCTCCCCGTGTCCCAAACCCGCCGTGCCCAGTCCCCCCCGCAGCCGCAGCCCAAGTCTCCGCTGTCATCATCGGCATCATCCACAATGTCTTCCGCCAGCTCGGCACCTCCGCGCTCGGTCTCGTCCAGCGAGAAACCGCCCAGCAAGACCTGCACGAAGCCGCTGATCAATCTGCTCCGCGGCTGGCCGTCGCCGTCCGTGCTCCCGGCCGCCAACCTCCAGGCCGCCGCCACCGCGGTCCTGTCGGACCCGGCCGTGTTTGTGCCGGCGCTACAGTACGGCCCGGACCCGGGGTTCCAGCCGCTGCGGGAGGAGCTGGCGGCGTGGCTGGGCCGCTCGTTCGGCCCAGCTGCGGCAGACCCCAACCGCATCTGTGTGACCGGCGGGGCAAGCCAGAACATTGCCTGTATTCTGCAGTCGTTCACCGATCCGCACTACACGCGTGCTGTGTGGATGGTGTCGCCGTGCTACTATCTTGCATGTCCGATCTTCGAAGATTCCGGCTTCCAGCGACGCTTGCACGCGGTTCCCGAGGATGAAGACGGCATTGATGTGGTTGAGTTGGAAAAGCGCATCGTTGCCTTGAACGAGGCGAGTCCTCCAGCACAGCCGGTAAGTTGGTGCGGGTCTTTCAATGGTGATCGGTTGACGCCGTGGTTCCCGTAGCTTACCCTCTCCGATATATATCTCCATGTATACATATAGCCTTTCAGCATCCCGCCGCCGACTCGCAAGCTGTACCGCCACATTATATACGTTGTGCCCACCAGCTCAAACCCGTCGGGCACCACAATGTCGCTCGCCCGCCGCAAAGCCCTGGTGAACCTCGCCCGCGCCCACAACGCCCTCATCATCGCCGACGACGTGTACGATTTCCTCCAATGGCCGGTGTCCACCACTTCTGCTTCCACCGAGTCCACAATGGCACTCCCCAGCCTGGCTTCCGGCATCCTTCTGCCCCGTCTCACCGACATTGACGCCGCCCTCCCGCCGACGGCCGACGACCCGGTCCACTTCGGCCACACCGTCAGTAACGGCTCGTTCAGCAAGATCGTCGGCCCCGGCGTGCGCACCGGCTGGGTCGACGCCACGCCGGCTTTTGCCCACGGCCTTGCCCAGACCGGCAGCACGCGCTCGGGCGGCTCGCCCAGCCAATTCTGCGCCGCCATGATGTGGGAGCTGCTGCGCACCGGCGTGCTCGAGTCGCACCTGCGCGAGGCCACCATCCCGTCGCTGGCGCGCCGCCATGCCCTCCTCTGTGATGCCGTCACCCAGTACCTGGCCCCGTTCGGCGTAGTGATGCGCCGGTCCAGTCGCGGTGATATGGGCCTGTACGGCGGGTACTTCGTGTGGTTGGACTTTTCTGCTGGTCTGCCGGCCGACTGGGTGGCTGAACGCGCTCTTGCCGACGAAAATCTGATTGTTGGTGCCGGCGAGTTGTTCCGTGTGTTTGGAGATGAGGAGACGGCCACCGAATTCCGGGCGTGCATTCGGTTGTGTTTTGCCTGGGAGCCTGAAGATGCTCTTGTGGAGGGTGTGCAGCGTTTAGCCGCTGTGCTGCACACTTTGAAGAAGGAGGGTGTACAAGGTCTCGCGCAACTTTCCGGCACCAAAGAACAGGCCGCTGAGTTCAAGTGAGCTCTCTCTTCTTCATCGACTCTCCACCACACTCTTCATATGCATAAAACGCCAACCCTATGGCGGTTGAGAACAGGAATGGCAAAAGGAAAACGCTCGATATACATATCATAATCAATTGGTGTATGGCTGTTGCTTGACAGTTATCATCTCATCATGAAAAACAAAAAAAAGACCGGAAAGGGGGGGGGGGAGGGACGAAAATACAAGGACGCCCCCCCCGAATATATCCTGTGCTTAAAAACACCCACAAAGGCAACCCCAGAGTCCTACCATTAAATGTGATAAGGCTTGGCGTCCTTGAAGATCAGCTCGGGCTTCCGCTTAGCGATATCCAAGATGGTGGTCGCGAAAACACCGTTGGCCCCTAAAGAATGGAGATATCATCAAAGGTTAGGAGTCGGGCTTCAAATGTCAAGCCTGCGGTTGGTGATAAACTTACATGCAAACCAGCTTCCTATATGCGAGAAACAGAAAAGGATATCAAAGTATTATTAGTGAACGTTTCCATAACAATACGCAAAAGACAGCAGATCAACTTACGCGTGAATGAATGAGCAAGATTCACGTCAATGCTCTCATGAATCAGGCCCAGTTTGGCAGTCTTCAGCACCAAAGAGATACACTCCATGATCTCCTCATCGTCATCCGAAGTCTGTGCCTGCACCAACAGACTCATCGGCCAGGCGTTGTTGAATCCAATATGCGGGCCGCCGATGCCACGGAACTCCCGACCCTCGAGGTAGTACGGATTCGACCACTTGCCGAGGAGCATCTTGCGCGTGTTGAGGTACACCGGGTCGTCCTTCTCGCAGAAGCCCATCATCGGCAGGGCCAGGAGCGACGGGTAGTTCGCATCGTCCATGAGGATGTTGGAGCCGTAGCCGTCGACCTCGAAGGCGAACACCTTGCCGAACTTCTTGTGCTCGACAACGCCGTGCTCCCACACACCATCGATCAGCTGGTGCGCCCAGGCCTCGGCCCGCGTGGCAAGCGCCTCGTTGACTTTGCCGCCGACGGCTCGCAGCATGGCCGCAGTGCGGCGCATCTGCACACCCATCATGGCGTTGGCGGGGATGAAGAATCCGAGGATGGTAGCGTCGTCACTGGGGCGGAAAGCCGACCGCACGAGTCCCGTGCCGTTGTTGAGCGGGTTGCCGACGCCCTGAAGATTCAGCGTCTCGGTGCCGGTGTTGGTGCTGCGCTGGAACGTGTACTCGTTGTGGTGGAAAGCACCGGTCTCCGGGTCAAAGGTCGACTCCGACTGCTTCTCCAGCACGCCCAGGACCGTCTCAAAGGCCATCACCCAGCGCGGGCCGAGATGGTCGGAGGTTTTGGCGTGGTCGTAGTAGTCGTTGGTCAAAGCCAGGAAGTGAGCGAGCGAATCGAGCTCGTACTTGCACTCGAACACAAACGACGGCTCGTAGATCGGGTGCACCACGTCGTTCTGGCCGTTCATCGACGGCGACAGGTTGCTGATCGGTGGCGGCTGGAAGGCGTTGCAGTAAGGCGACTCAATCACGTACTCGACCTGCGTGTTGACAGCACCCAGGATCAGCGTCTTAATGGCCGGATCCTTGGTGATGAGTGCCTGGTAGGGGAACAGCTGGTTCGTCGAGTCACGGAGCCACTCGGCGAGAATGTCGCCGGTGATGATAAACGACTGTGGGCCTTCCCACTTGCCTTCGTCGTTGAAGCCGTGTGGGCCGGTGTCCATAAACCGCGCCGACACGCCGTCGGTGTGGAAGCCGACGGTGGTGTCCGTGGTGGACGGGAAGGTGTTCTCAAACAGCCGTGCTAGATCTGGATCTTTCATCCGGCCGGTGACATCGGCGATAACCTTTTCAATGGCCTCCGACTGGAATGTGCGGCAGCGGGGATCCGGTCTCTGGAACGGGAGCCGCAGCGGGCCTTCGCTCCGGGGATCACTTAACGGGTGAGTAGGAAGCTGTCAGCATTGTGTAGTCATCTGTAGACACCGAGTCGGGTTCTCTTACTGAGGAACTGCCGCGTAGCTCGTGTAGTCAGGGCAGGCAACTCTATCGCTCTCCTTCATCACATGTTGGCGGTCCTTATCAGGGGTGGCTGAAATTGAATCGGGTGCCAGTAAAATCACCGCCATCAGGGCGGACAAAAGCCGAGATGGAGCCATTCCGATGTCGGATTCGGGAATAAAGCGAGTGATAGCTTCTTAGTTTATGGATATAAGTAGGTGTCAACTAAATTCTATCCGAGAACTGTTATTGAAGAGGAGGAAAGGAGGAGGGAAAATGTTCGAAATCCAACAGTATCATGTCGTTGTACCTGGAAAGCCAAGAATTGAAAGCTGTAACGTTCATTTTAAAGGCAGTCGCTATATGACACTCGGATTTTGCTCCTTGGACCCTATCCAGCCACACTGAGCCACAGTTCTGTGGCGCCGTCACGCGAGCTCTTGCTAACGTCAGTCTATTCTCGCTCTCGAAGCCACTTCTTCCTCCTTTATTAATATTAAGTTCATTTTTCTGCTCACCTAAAATTGTATAACCCTTAACCCTAAACATTGCCCCACGACCACCACGTACCTGCATATGAAATTCCGGAACTG
The DNA here is from genome assembly GCA_001510565.1 of Knoxdaviesia proteae. NCBI lineage: Eukaryota > Fungi > Ascomycota > Sordariomycetes > Microascales > Gondwanamycetaceae > Knoxdaviesia > Knoxdaviesia proteae. The sequence continues at coordinate 528,968 of LNGL01000010.1, read as the reverse complement.
AATAAAACAGTATTCTGTGTTTGTAATTGCGCGAACATAGTTGGAGATATCAAGAAGAGCAGTGAAAACTGAAAACAGACAAAAACATGAAACAGAATACTGGAACCCTACATGCAATTCGCTAACCATAATATCAACAAGTGCCCTCCAACACCATGGGCACAGAATCATAACCGTCATTCCGCATAAAGCACACGAAGGTGCTACTGAACAAGAAAGAAAAAAACTTTTCCAAGTCAAGCGTAAGGGGAAACCAAATTTTTTTTTTCAAAAGAAGTGCGCTCCCGCTTTACCAAGCCCAAGTGCGCGATGACGCTGTGAACACCGGTGGCTTCCATTGAATGCGCGCAGGGTCAATCGTCTTGCGCTCCTTGAGCTTCTGCTTCTCGCGCTGCTCAATGAGCTTAGTGGGAATAACAATCTTGTGCTCGCCACGGTGATACACCTGCATCTTCAGCGCCTGCAGCGTGTGCTCAACATCTTGCGCCGTCATCGACAGGTGGGCCGAGATCCCCTCGATCGTGACCTTCTCTTCCTTCTCGGTGAAGGGAAGCACGTATTCGAGGATGTTCTCGGACCAGTACTGACGATAACTGAGCAGACCCAAATCCGACAACGGCTTCTCGGGCGACCCCAGCTTGCCCTCAATCTTCGACAGCTCGTATGAAAATTGGATCAGCAGTCGACCGTAACCCTGTCGTTGGTACTGTGGGAGCGTCAGGATACAAGCTACGTTGTATCCGTCAGCACTCTCTTTCTCCTTGGAAAAGTATCCGATAAGGTGGTTGCCCTTGTCCGTCTTGCGAGTCATGATATAGAAGAGGAAAGGATCAACATCATAGTAGAGAGTCTTATGGTCAAGGAACATCTTTGAGAGCAGGCAGAGGTTGCGGCAATACGTTCGCTGGCGCCGACCGTCAATCTCAAAGAACGACACATTTTCGTCCCGGTAGATCTCATTGCCAGGAGGATGCTGGAGAGTGCACTTGTGGCGGTGTCGCAGGAAGGGGACGGTGTCGTCGTAGTAGCAGAGGCAGAACTCGCAGATGTAGATGAGATCAGAAGCACTGAACTCCTCGGGGTATGGCGAAAAGTACCACGGGAAGAGATCCCACTCTCCGAACTGAACCTTGGAAATGTTCCGGATACGTGAAACCTCGGCCGGGTTCTGCGTCATCGATCCCGATGTACGAAGCTTCTCAATTTCGTCTTCGCGGCTGAAGCCATTCGCGGCAGAGCCCTTCTTGTCGTCTTCGTCGATATCCATCTCATCTCCTCCATTCACAGTAGTGTCAGCTAGGGCTGATGTATTTCCATCGGGATCGGGAGTCGCTTGAGCGTTGGTTTGCGCCGGGTCCGCGGATTCTGGGGTGCAGTGCCGAGTATTAGCAAGAGAAGCCAGCTTGACTCGAAAAAGAAAAGTCAACTTACCAGTTCCAGGGTGAGGAGTAGTCGCTTCTGATCCCGACTGCTCACGGCGCATGGGACGCTTCTGGGTCTTCTTGGAGGGTTGCGGCCGCTTGCTGGCCGGAACACCTTTCCGGCCCTTTCCCTCCTTCACCTTGTCTTTCTCGGGGTTGGGCCATTCGACATCTTGGGTGAAATCGATTCGGGACACTGGCACCCATTCGTCGAGTCGCTTATTGAAGTTGTCGAAGTTGCAGTAGAACTGGCGCCCGCTTTTAGTTTCTTTGATACTGAGGATTTCGGCGCGACGGGGAGCTCCACCCTAAAAGAAGAAGAGAGGAAGATTTGGTTAGTTGAAGACGTCCACAGCGCGTGCGAGTGGTTCAGGTACTAGACGCGGCAGCTCACCTTTTCAACCATAGCAATACATCCAATCCTGTAATGCAAAGTCATCAGTATTCGTCGGCATGTAGCTTTACTGAGCGAATGTATGAGGCGAGGACTTACCGCAGAGTCTCGGCGGTAGCTTTCCCCTTCTGCCGTGGGGTATCGGACCCCACGGCGTGATCTCCACCAAGAGTCATGATCCGCAATACTTTTTTGGTGGTAATTAAGCTTTACTTTGATGTACAAAGCAAAATCAACGATAAAATCGATGAGAAGTGATGGGTGAAGGTGGATGGTTGATGAAAATAACAGATGGGAAATGGTCAACTTCTGAGAAGGTTTTGTTTCTAGAAAGTTTAAGTTGTTGACTTGCATCAAAATATTTAGAAAAGCATCTGAAAATCGCTTATCGATAACAACCCCTGTCACGTTTCCCCCACATGCATAACCCCGATATAAGCATACGCCCGGTTGCCTCGCATCTTTTTTTTTTTTTCGCTTCCTAGGATGTCAAAAGTTTAACAAATAAAAAAATACACTTCACATTAGAATACTCCCTCTCTCTCTCTAGCCAATCTCTAACATTCTCTCCCTCGCAGTGTACGACTACTATATTCCCGTCGTGTCTAGCTCCCGCCCTTCATTCATTCTCTATTCCAGATTCTAGAATATCTAGAAATGGAGCTGTCGTCGAACTGGAAGAAACTCCAAGCTTCTATCAAACTTGAGTCTGCGTCCACCTCTCAGCCACCATCCAAGAAGCGGAAACCCAACGGCAGCACCGACGACGGCGGCCGCGCCACAAACTCCCGGCCAGCACCCTCCAAAAAGCCGCGCGTCTCGGTAAACCAGAGCCAGCCGAAGCCGAAGTCACAGCCGTCGTCGTCGTCTGCAGCTCGGAGCACGAAGCCCGCACGTGGCCGGATGGGAGGCGTGCAGAGCTCGAAGATCGACCTGCAGGCCCCGAAGAGCGTGGCACCGTCGCTAGCGCTGTGGGCCGAGGACAACGACATCACGGCGGAAGACCTGGCTGAGGCGTATGAGCTGGGCGCGAAAGACGCCGTCGTGCTCGCGTCCGACAAGGCCCGCGTGAACGAGGGCCGCGCGCCGGGCGTCGACCTGGGCAAGTACGTGGCTATCGACTGCGAGATGGTCGGCGTGGGCGAGGGCGGTCGCGAGTCGGCGCTGGCGCGTGTGAGTGTGGTGGATTTCCACGGCCGCCAGGTGTACGACTCGTACGTGAAGCCTTCCCAGCGGGTTGTTGATTGGCGGACGGCAGTGAGTGGGATCACGCCGGCGCTGATGAGAAGGGCTCGGCCGTTTGACGGTGTTCAGGCAGAGATTGCGGAGATTCTACACGGCAGAATCCTGGTCGGCCACGATGTGAAACACGATCTCGCTGCACTGGAGCTGTCCCACCCGTCCAAGGATATCCGTGACACGTCCAGCTTCCCCGGATTTCGAAAGTATGCCACAGGACGGAAGCCTGCCCTACGCAACTTGGCAAAGGAGCTGCTTGGAGTTGAAATCCAGAACGGCGCACACTCCAGTGTGGAAGACGCACAAGCGGCCATGCAACTGTTTCGCCGTCACAAGTCCGGGTTCGACGTCAACAATGCGAATCGCTTTGCACCGCCGCCTACCAAGAAGAATATGCCACAGAAGAAAAAGAAGAAGACGCCACCTGCCCATTTGCAGAGATGAGAGCATGGCGGGGGTATTCAAGCGTCGAAAAGAGTTGTCCGTCCAGAAGGAGGCCCCTTCAGTTATTCATTTGGGTCATTGAGTCCTACGCAGCAACTATTCTTTCTGCCTTACAGAGGAATTCCTTCCATCAGCTCCAGCGCACCCTCCCGTCCCACGGTGATAATCACATCTCCCAGCGTCTTGGACACGAATCCAGCATCGCAATAAGCGAAATAATACTGTTTGTTCAAAGAGGAGTCAGTAAGGTTGCCGCCCTTCTTCTTCTACCTTGAGGGATCTTCACGGATAGTTGACTCACCTCCCACTTTTTCCGGAACACCTCGATTTCGTCTTCTGACATGCTGGGGTGCTCGGCCTTTAGAGCATGGCGGATGCGGTCGTCGAAGCTGGCGAGGAAGCTCTCCTTCCACAGCCGCAACGCTCTTGAGTAGTGACCGCCAATGTTTTCAACATTCTCGACAATCAACGAGCCGCGGCTCGTCTTGCTGATGAGTCCGAGAAGCTGTGTGATAGACGGCAGATATCCGCCAGGGAAGATGTAATGATTGATGAAGCTGTTTTTTGTTAGTTCATTTGCATGGATAGGCGTTTACATAGCGATTCATAGTTCATAAGCAGGCAAACATAGTCTTTCACTTTCACAGTTTGGAACGTACTCAAGCTTCTTGGAATAATTTTCGTGGCGGCCCTCAGGCATGGTGATGGCCTGGAACATGGCGATACCGCCATCTTTCTTCAGATAGCGATCAATGCACTCGAAGTAGGTTTCCAGGTACTCCTGGCCGACAGCCTCGATCATCTCAATCGAGACGATCTTGTCGAACGGACCGTCAGAGGCGGGGAGGGCTCGGTAGTCCATTAGCCGGACCTCGATGCGGTGCGAGAGGCCGGCCTCCTCGATTCGCTGCTCGGCGAGCCACTTCTGCTCCTTGGATAGTGTTAGGCTTGTAACCCGGCATCCGGTCTTCTTGACAGCATTAATGGCAAACGAGCCCCAGCCGGTGCCGATCTCCAGTACGTGGTCGGTCTTCTTGATCTTGGCACCGTAGATGAACCGGTCGAGTTTGGTCATCTGCGCCTCTTCGAGCGTCTCCTTGGTGAGGCCGTCGGTGGTAGGCTTCCAGATCGGGCATGAGTATGTCATGTCTGGTGACAGGAACGCAGCGAACATGTCGTTGCTGATGTCGTAGTGCGCAGAGATGTTCAAGAGTGCACTAGACATAGTGTTTGTGCTCCGGGCAAACCCGGAGATGGTGGCCGAGAGGCCAGCCACAAACGACGGGCCACTCTCCAGGGCCGGCCGGTTCTTGATGAACAACTGCAGAAATGAGTACTAGTCAGCTAACCCCTCGTCCTTTTCCCTCCTGACCATGCGTAAAAATGCCTAAAACGTACATCGAAAAATTGGGACAAATCGTTGCATGTGAAGTCTCCCAGCATGTAAGCCTCAGCAAAGCCCATGTCGGTAAATAGAAATACTCGGATCCAGAATGCATCACTCTCCACCACAAGCTCCACCTTGGGAATATCAGAAACTTTCCGGCGCGCTGGATCGTTCTTTGTTGTCACTGCCGAAGACTTGGATCCAGCGTCCTGGCCAAAGTGGTACCTCCGGCCTGCCGGCTTGTCGAAGATGTCAAGATTTCCCACGGTCAGCTTTCCAAAGGTTGAAAGAATGGTGGGCTTCGCAATGGCGAGCGCGGGGCCCCAGGTGAGACTGCCCAGGGCGACACGAAGAGCCTCAGTTCCGCGTGTTAGTGGCTGAGTAACCACGGCGGGAATCCAGGGTCCGGTTGACATGTTGAGAAAGGTGGAGAGAATGGGAAGAATGTGGGATTGAGAGACTTGAGCGTAAGGCGAAGTTTTGTAGTCACAGCAGCTGGAAAGCCGAACGTATGTCGTACTCGGCTGATCAGAGGTGGTTTATATATAAGATATATGTCTGTATATCTGAATGCATATATTCGATATCCGAGAGCTATTAGTAGTGATAAGTAATGTTCAATCGTTCGAAGCTAGATAGTTAGATAGTAGGCAGAAGTCAAATAACCGTGGGAATGAAGCGGGAGAGATTGGGAGAGACGGGCAAAACAGAAGAGATCTAGCACCTCACGCCGTCGTTCCGTTACAAGAGGGACGGCCGCAGTCCTTTTATAGGCGTCCATCTTTGCCGTCTTCCACACATTGGCCCTCGATGCCCAGTAGATCAATCCATAGCCGGCCGCGGTTTGCAAAGCTGTACAGTAGTAACGAATGGACGTGAACGTGGGGGGTTAGGGAGGTCTGATCCCTGAAGGACCCCTAGAATAGAGAAACAGTGTCAATGCGCGCGCAGAGCAACATCTCAGGACCGGCTTTCCGGTGGTTAAGCAGTTACAGCAAACGGGCTTCAGAGATGTTGCAACACCGACTAGCGTCCAGTCATTGCAGGTGTGAACAGTCGCATAGGGATGCCCGGCTCGTTTCAGTATACCTCTGCCTGTAAGGAAGAGAGAAAGATGCAAAATTAGCCACCCAAGCAAGTATAATTTAGGCGCTTGAGGCTGAGGGTTTTGGTTGTTTGATCGAGGGAAAAGATTGTTTGAGAGATGTTCTCGGTAATAGCAGAACATTCTCTCTTCTTGGTGGTTTCGGTTGGAGATTGTTTTGATGTGTTCAGTGCAGAAGGCCTATCATATCTACGGCTAGATATGGAGTAAAGAGACGCTTCTTATGGCCGGGCACTGGGCTGGGACTCCGAGACGAAACAACCAGGGGGGGCGTGTTTACTGTATGTGTATTCGGGAATGGGATCCAGCCATCAGATATCACTCACTCGCTCACTCCTGTTGGACTGAAGTCACATTAAACCAGCACCGTTCTCGGATCGGGAAACCACTAGTGTGCCTAAAGTTGGTATATTATCGTCCGGTTGGCTTCTGGGCTTTCCGGCAGTAACTAGAGCCGCAGCTTTAAAGCTGTTTGCCTCGTAATGCTCTGTCAGAGTTGACATGTGCTAAGGCCAGCTTTGGGGATGCTTCGAAGACAATCTGTTTAGTTGGCGAGGATCGGCCAGTCTAGAAGGAATCGGCGTTTGGACTTGGGAAGCCCCGGTGCAATTCAGCACTTGAGGCGTCAAGAGGGGGGTATAACACCAACCGTGGATTTTTCTCATCTTTGCCGTTGTGTACAGGTGTCGGAGTTTGGGTCTCTCTGGCCTCTCGACAAAATCATGAAGAGAGCAGAGGCCCCCTTGAGCCTGAGCCGTTGAACCCTTGAGAGCCCCATTCGGTGAGGCACGGTTCCGGTTTCTGTTGAAGCCCCTGGCCCGAGTGCTTTAGCTTCAACAAGAACGGCAGGGTTTCTGGGGGTTCTTATTTTGTGAGTTTGAGCCTTGAGAATCAACACTTCACATGACTGACTCTTGGTCTCCTGAGATGTTGTCGGAAAAGTTCAATCTATAAGGCGAGGAACATCGAAGGGAGCAAATTAAGCAAATTGTTTAGCGATGCCGATGAGGTGACGTGAGATGTCAGAAATGTCTCGGTGGGTGGGAAAAGAAAAACAGGCTGGCCGAGACTCCAGCAAGGATAAATTCGGGCAAGCTTTTTCAACCCAGGCGCACGGATTTGTGTTTGGACACAGAAACAAGGCCCGAGTCCGTAACCACTTTGGGAGATGTCGCAACTTCATGAGCCCTTGGGGAAGCTCCATGAGGGAGCTAGATAAGGTGAGAGAGCAGATAAGGCATGTCGGAGAAATGCAATTCACCATCAGGATTTATCGTTCAGCATTGCAGGGCATGAACTGGTGGAGATTTCAAAGTCATAAGATTGAAAAGATCACCAAGATATACTTCTCTCTCCACAAGAACTACACAGCAAAATAAAATCAAGAATCAGGATTTCCTTCCTGTGAATTGAATGACTAATGTGCCCTCTTCCAAGTATCTGAGAACCTTCCTTTTCACACTCGGTGATCGTGCCTTCCTGAGGATGAAAAGATGGGCGTTTCCTGTCTCTGACGCCGATCTGTCAGCCACAATTGGCCAAGTGTCAGCCCCAAGCCGGCTGGTTTACGGGTTGACCCCGAAATTTTGGAAAGTCGCGGCACCCACGCGCCACGCGTTTGTTCCACTTACACAATTTGGCATTACCACGACATCAAGTTATCAAGTCGCAAGGACTACTCCTACGCCGGCGATTATAATCCACACGTCCTTTCTGCCGATATCCAACTCAACTCCGTGAAGTGAGCCTCCCAAGAACTCACCCACGATGGAGCGGCCCATCCTTTCGATCCAGGACAACTCGTCCACCAGCAACGACTCTCAAACAGTCACAGCTCACCTCTTGCCCGCCAAAATCAGCCATACAGGCCCTCTTCAAGATACTGAGGGGCTTTGGAAGGTTACTGCTGCAGCTGGTATGACGCGAAGTCCTGATATCCGAGGTAAAACATATCGTGGGCTCTTTCTTCGCTGACAGTTAGTCGTTTCCATCAAACAGGCGGTTCGTCAACGGCCTACCTACGAGGGCGCAAACTCGTCGCAAAGCCCACCGCACTGCCGGAGGGTTATCGCGGAGTCGTTGCTGAGGAGATTGCCATTCCTCGGGAGGTTCCCGATGACGATGTGCTCGTCTTGGAAGATGCCAACGAAACCCCCACCGATTCTGCTCTCTCTATCAAAGCCGACTTCACCAGTGTCATGGTGTGGGGCCACGAGTCGGCAGTAGAGCCTTCAGATCAGCATGTTCGTGCCATCGAGGAATGGCTGCAAGTAGCAGAAAAGGTATGTATTGGTTTGCCGGGTTTCTACGTTTTCAAAATCGCGGAAAGGCCAGTTGTTAACCTGTAATTCACAGATCAATGGCTTTGAGGATGAGAAGAAGTAGAGGGGGACAGACATCCTTGGGTTTATGTTGGCTATGATATAAGATGGAGAGCTTCCACAGAATACAGATGCAGCACTTCTCCAGATCTAATGAGATATGATGAAACTTGAATTTTACCACCGCATTCGCCTTTTTTTTTCTTTCCTTTCTTCAACTCTCTCATGTACAACTGGAGTCTTCACATACTTTTTGCGTTTTGGTGGCGGTCTCAAACCACGTGACTTGGGCGTGGATTATGCATCAAACCAGGATATTCATTTACAGAGTCTGTCCTTTTTTTCTTCCTCGCGATCCTGAACAAATGTCCTTCATAAGCGACAGTGGGAGCTTCACCTTTTCTTCAACTCCGCAGCCACTCGCCGCCTCAACCATAGTCTGGCGCTGCTCTCCTCGCGTCCCTGTTACTCACACTTCGGCCTTCAAGAACCGCGGATATCCTGTGCCCAATTAACTACTCCACCAGCTCTGTCTGTGTCAGCATTTCACCACTCCTCGACCAGCTTTCCCTTGCGCTTCATTTCTCGGCCACGTTCAACGCCCGACTCACCGAACCACGCTTGTCTAGATAATCTTGGTCAACTTCCACAGTCGGGTGGCAGGAGATCGCAACCCACATTTTCATGCAACCCTCCAACCATGCCGCGTCTCCGACAGAGTCTGTCCAGTCGCTGCCGGCAACGGCGGCCGGTGGAATCCGATCTCCGCTAGCCTCGCGTCCCCGCTCGCCGCTCAGCGACCACCACCTCTCGCAGTCCGACATTCTCGGCCCCCGCCATGGGCCATCCCGAACCCTCGCTTCGTCGGTGTTTGCCTCGACGCTCTCGCCCCCCGGCTCCCGCCCCATGTCGCCCGCCCCCGGTATCCGGTCGCCGCCGTCTTCGCATGGCCTCGCGGGGTCCGTGTTCGGCGCTGGCCTTGCCGCGTCGCTGTCGGATATGTCGACGAGTGCGGTCGGAGAACCCCGAAACCTTCTCTTGAAGGCGTTTGTGCCCCATATTGCCGTCTACGCCTCGGCCGATGTGAACGACATGATCGCAAGCAAGGGTATCTCCGGAGGGTTGTGGGAGCTGCTAAGACCGTTCGGCGAGAACATCCAGGGCAAAGTCACGGTTCGAGATAGCAACGGTTCCAGTCACCCGTACGACGATTTCTCGGTGCGGTTCGTGGACCTCGCAACAAATATTGAAACGCCCGAGTCGGCAAATAGTGTGGCCAAGGGCACGCAGAAGGGCGGAGCCGAGGCAAATCTGGGCTCTCAAACCCTCACCATGGTGGATGAAGTCGTCAGTCGCCACTTGTCATATGCCGAAGCCTCGTTCAAGGCTCGTCCACATGAGGCTGTCGCCCAACAGTCCCTGAATCTCGACTCCCCCTCTCCATTTTACTCTCTCTATCTCCGCCGGCTTCTCTCCGCAATCCCCGTGGCACCCCACGAGACCTTCTCACATCCAGTAGCCTGTGTCATCGCCATCAGCTCCCGCAGCAAGTCTCCCAACGACGAACTCAACCAGTTGTACCGAGACACGGCCGATGGTCCACGACAGCTGCCGTCCTGGGTTGACCGAGAATACCTCCGCTACTACGTTCTCGTCCACGATGAAGAAACCGACGACATTTCGCATTCCTTGTCCCTCTTCGATCAGATGAAGCGCAAATTTGGCTTGCACTGCCATCTGCTCCGACTGCGCAGCTCACAGAGTGCCGAATCAGACGACGACAGCATCCAGCTACCACGGAGCGATTGGATGTCGGCCAAGGAAGAACTCGATGGTATCCACCGCAGCGAAGCCCTAGAAGACGATTTTGACGATGGCACACGCTATATATTCGAGTCAGATGCCAGCGCTGTTCGAACTCTCGTTCGGGAAATGGTTACCCAGTCGGTAGTCCCTACAATGGAGCGCCATGTGGCTCTATGGAACGATCAATATGCTTCCAAACGTCGAGGGTTTACCGGACGGTTCATGAACCTGTCGAGGAAATGGACTCTGGGCAGTAACTCGTCAAAGTCAGCTGGCTCCGGGGGAGCGTCTGCGACTAACTACGACCCTACCGGATTCTACCGATTTGACACACCCGAGGCCATTCTCCGCAAGCTAGCCGACTTTGCCTTCATGCTACGCGACTGGAAACTCGCGCAGTCCACATATGACTTGATCCGCTCCGACTTCACCGATGCCAAAGCGTGGCGATATCACGCAGCAGCAAACGAAATGGCTGCGCTCAGTCTTCTGGTGATGCCACAGAGCCTGTCATCGAAAACACGGTCCGAGACCATCGATCAGATGCTAGAAGCGGCCTTCTACTCGTACCACACGCGGTGCAACAGCCAGTATGGAGCCGCGCGAGCACTCCTTCTCGGGCTGGAGCTGTTGCAGCTGCGCGGCGGGAGCAGCATCGACGACGCAGTGCGGTGGGGCATCCGGCTGCTGGACTCGAAGATGCAGGGCGCGTGCGGCGTGGCGCTGCTGCACGAGCGTCTGGCGCTGTGCTATGCGGCCAAGACCGGCGTCGGGTCGCAGGGCTGGGGCAGCCGGCGGCGCAAGTCGGCGCTGTGGGGTCTGTTGGCGGCCGATGCGTGGAACGCGCAGGACAAGCACCTGCGCGCGCTGCAGTGTCTCAACTTCTCCGGCCAGATCTACCGCGGCGACGAGCCGCGCGGAGGAATCCGGGCGTTTTCCGAGGCGCAGAAGTATCTGTCCAGGCTGCATAGCGGGCTGGCGACGGAGTTGGGGATCCAGGGAGCCGGGCGTGACGATGATGTTGATGATGATTACAATAATGATGGTGCTGAGAAATCCTCGGAAAAGGCGGAGGAGGCTGCATCACAGCTGGTAGACACATCTTAGAAGTTCTTATTCTCATGTAGCAGCGCAATGCAATGCATATATATCTTATCGTTATCTTACAAATTTAATACAGTTCCCGGTAGAGATGGTCAGTCAACTGCTTCTTGGTGTCAAGATGTCCATGTTTAGGGTTATACCCATACCCAGCACCTCTCATGCATCTAAGCGGGGTATGCAGGAAAGGGGGTTGGTGTTCAGCACCTAAGGTCTCCATTTCCTAGGGCAGTTAGGCACCAACAGCCCCCATTCCAGCTGCTATAGATTATGCAACTAAACCGTATATGACAGACACATTTCTTTCTGCCTTGGTTATCTCTCTCTCTCTTTGTATTTTTGTTCTCTCATAAGCTTTGGCAAAGCATATGCATGTAAACAAAGCTGCATCTTTCTTTATCTTTATCTTGGTTATCTGGAGCTCACATGTACCAAATAGCTTCATCTTTTTCCCCATCGTGCATCAATCCAACTATATTCCTAACGTTCATAGTACTTTATTGATTGAATACTAACACTAGAAGATGGGTGATATTGCGGACTACCTTATTCAGAATGATCCGAACTTTAGAAGGTGAGCAAGCTCCTACAACTGGTTTGTCTTTTTCTCTTCAGTTAATCTCATTCTAACTGTCTGTCTGTTTTGGATGTTGCACCTAGGGTTCGTTTACCAGCTCTCTACTCAGACTTCCGGCCACAGCAGTCTCTAAACCCAGATGGCTTCGTAGCCAACGTCACAGCGTGGAAGAACGCGCTGTCTGGGGCGGCTTGGGACGGCAAGATCCGGCCAGGCACGGCAACGTCGAGTTTCCTGGTGATCAAGTTCGACGACACGCTGGCAAAAGGCCTGGAAAGCCGCCCGTTTGGCCGGCCGCTTGCACTGGCGACAGTGCTTCACGATGGGGTGTCTCACCGCGAGTTTCTTCCCGTCGACGAGTTTCTCCGAGCGACTTCGAGTATCTACCAGCAACAGTCGTGGTCGAGTCTCCCCTGGACTGCGCTGGCATGGGCTGCGCGCAAAGTGTGGCCCCTGGGTGGCGGTAACGACGAGAAGCTACCGGGCCGCAGTTTCGTGGTGGTGGCGAACATCGAGCGGGCAGCGAAAGCGCTCGAGGCGGTGTTTGTCCACGGCGCCCCGAAGCCGGAGCGCACGTTCACCAAGAAGCAGTTCCGCCAGCTGTTCATCTCGGCAGACTCGGGGCTTGGAAAGCCCATGTCGGACGCGGACGTGGATATCCTCCTGCGGTACCTGCAGCGCGACCTCGGACTGATCGCGTACGACGGCCACACGGTGGTGATCAAGAGCTCAGCATCGGATGCCGCTACCGACACGATCACTGCGGAGGACACGGCCACGGCCGAGCTGAACGAGCTGGTAGTCGAGATCCGGCAGCAGTCGGCGCTGATGTCGCGGCGGGTCGAGCAGCTGGCGGCCGAGGCGGCCCAGGCGCTGGGACGCAAGAACCGCGTGGCGGCGCTGGCGGCGCTCAAGTCGAAGAAGATCACCGAGGCGGCGCTAGAGAAGCGCTACGCCACGCTGCACCAGCTGGAAAGCGTGCAGGCCAGCATCGAGCAGGCGGCGACGCAGGTTGATCTTGTAAGGGCTGTCGAGGCGTCGACCGGCGTGCTGCAGGGGCTGAACCGCCAAGTCGGCGGCGTGGAGCGCGTCGATGCGGTGTTTGAGTCGCTGCGCGAGCAGATGGGCGAGGTCGACGAGGTGGGCAATATCCTGGTGTCGTCGGCGAACGACGCTGTGGTTGTCGATGAGGCCGAGATTGATAGCGAGCTGGAGGCGATGGCGGCTGCGGAGGCTGCGAAGACCGAGGCCGGCAAGGCGGAGGCGCTGGCGCACGACATGGCGAAGAAGCTCGATGCGGTTCCGGTCACGCCGGCTACGGAGCTCCCATCCGAGGCGGGAAAGTCTACTGATGACGCGCTGGAAGCTTTGGGCAAGCTGTCGCTCGAAGAATCGCCAGCTGCCCTTGCTTCATGAGCAGCGGTCGAACATACACGCATACGATACAAGCAACGGGGATAGTGTTTAGAATTCGGCGTTTGCGGTTGGGGGGAGGGACGGAGTTCCGTCTTTTTTTTTTCTATTTTCCAAGAATGAAAAGAAATTTCACCAGAATGCTATCCTATCGGGACTTTGTGGTACAGTTAGATTCGAAAGGTCTTGGTCCAGACTGGAAACATCCAGGGATGTCCCGGAGTACTGCGGATCCGCATAATCCTCTCCAGACTGTTCAGGGACAGGTTCATCATCTTCAATCGCCAGTGGATGTGGTTGTTGTTGTTGCTTGGGTTCTTCCAATTCTACATCAGTCTGCACTGGCGGTATGCTTGGGGCTTCTTCTTCTGCCGTCTTCTCACTGCTCGCGCTCACATCGGCAGCCTTCGGCCTCGACTTTCGAGCATTTTCAATCAAACTCCGGAACGACGAGTCGTGCCTCGACGCCCACGACGACCCGTCCCATTCCTTATCTTTAATGTTTACTGCAGCCACACCACCCCCGCCCAAGCGCGATGCCGCCGTACCACCGGCCGATGGGACATTCTGGGTGCGCTCCCACATGGTCAGCTCGCGCATGAGGTCCAGACGCGACCGGGGCCGGGCGGCATCGCAGTTCGAGTTCCACAGGCACAGCCATTCCTTGTGACGGCGTTCCACGAGCGCGCGGGTGCCCTGATTTGGTAGGCCGAGCTCGGTCATCTTCTTGCGCAGCGCGGTATCTTTCAGCATCGAGTAGTTGAGGGCGGGGAGTCGGTCGGGGCGGGGTGGGGGTTTCGCGAAGGTGGAGGAAGAGGAGGAGATACTCCGAGAACCCATGGATGAGGTTGTTCCAAAGGGATGTTGGGCTGGTCGGGTGGCAAGTGCGTGTGATGATGAGGTGTTTGAGGAAGTCTTCTTTGTCGATGATGCAGTCGGAGGGCCCGTACATCGGTCCAAATGATTGAATATCAAGTATTCTTTCATGAGCGTCTCACATATTGGGCATGCTGCTAAGGACGGGTCTTGAAGTGGGGGTGCGGGAGTTAGTTTAATCTAGAGCATCATTTGTTTCGCGGCATTCACACGTGGATTATCAGGGTTCGTGGGTATGAGGGTGGGTAGTATGTTGTATATAGGGGTGCAGTGGTTTTAGTTGATCGGCGGGTATGCATACCTCGTTCCGGTTCTTCATCTCGAAAGTCGCCGTCTTTGTCGTCGTCGTCGTTGGGGATGCGAGGATCAGGGAGAGAATCGTCGTCGGAGTCTTCGGCAAGGAGGACCACCGGTTGTGAGGACTGGGAAGCGCTATTCCGTATACGTGCAGACGACCGCAGGCGTTTGTTCTGATTCTGAGTATTCTCGGCGGCGGCCGTCCTCTCTCGGTGGGGTTCGTGGTCGGCATCGGGCTTTCGTTTGGCCGGGGCGACCGGGGCCGGCGGCGGAGGTTGAGGTGGAGACCGGGCAAAGTCGAGAAGCTGGGCGCGGCACCGCACAAACGCGTCAACCACCTCTTCCAGCGACCAGTTGCTGCGCAGTTTAAGCTCCTGGTCGGCCGAGCGGCAGAGCGGGCATTTGCCGTCGGTGCCCAGGGCGCGACGGATGCACAGCGAACAGAATGTGTGGGCGCAGCTAGTCAACATCGGCGTTCGGTAGAAGTCTTTGCATACTTGGCAGCGCAAAGAAGCTTCGAGAGCGGAAAGACCCGATAGCGGCGTCGACAGCCAGTCGGTAGAATCCGGCACGTTGGCGAGGTCGGCGTCGTCCATGGTAAAAGAGGGCCGGAATATGGGTTGAGAGATCAAGGGAATAGAGTGGCGGAAAAAAGAGTTGGTTTCAAGATGGGTTCCCAGGCATGTAAGTATATATAAGGAAGTCTAAACACTGTAATGATACTTCAATAGATGACTGGGTTGTGATATCAATTCAAATCACAGCTCCAAGAAACTCTGGGGCCTTCGATTCCTCTATCTGACACAGGGCCCTCCAAAATCAATCATGACGCGATTAGAAAGCGTGTGTCGTGGTTGGTTCTTGGAGCTCTTTGTTGCCTGCAAAGAGGGAGGAAAAAAAGTTAAGAGCCAGGTCACATGACACCGCGTTTGAAATCTATGAGGATGTTGGCTGGCTCTGGAGTTTAACGGCCAATTGTACGTCACGTGATAACGCGCTTGCAGATTGTTATGTGGGTTGGTGGGGACAAAAAGAGCAGGAACGCCCAGGACCTCTTAACGACAAACGCGTCTCTATCAAATCTCCCCGGAATTCTCCCAGATCCCAAACGTCACCTATTCACATATACTCTGGCTCCACGCCATCTTTTCAAAGATCCGACTTTACACCAGTTCTGAGGGAAACTATTCTCAATTTAATCCCACATAATCCTCTCTAGAAGTCCCTCTCCCTCAAGTCACTTCCATGGATTCCTACCGCAAGTATCTCGCAGCCACTTTGGTTGATGAAGGTGGGGTGGTAACCTACCGGAACCTAAGCCGCGCCCTCGGAGTCCACGTCGATGTTGCAAAGCAGTAAGAACTCTTCGTTGATCTCTCCAGTTCAGCCATATGAATATCAACTCTAACATCATCGCCCTTCTAGAATGCTGTATGACTTCCACCAGTTCCACAATGGTCTTCATCCCGGTAGCATCTATGCCACGTACTTGATATATGGAGTCACATCCTCCGAGTCCGACGAAGATGAGGATGTGGAAATGTCAAATTCCGGCGTGGACAATGACACCGAGTCGCTGTCGGACCCTATTCCCACGATTGCCATGACTCTAGCCACCGAGGCCGCATTGAAAGGTTTGCGCTTATCTTCTCGCCGAGGGACATGATTCGCATTTGCATTAACTAACAGCGCAAACGACAGACACTCTGGCAAAGTACACTCATGTCTCCTCCATCCATGTGTACAGTCTCAGCCCACAGCCGACTATTGTAAGAAAACATATGCACTTATCCTTTTGATGGTATCGGCCGCACTTTCGAAACTAACTACCTTCAGGATATGACGCTGCTGTCTGATGCTATGGCCGCCATCCCACGCAACACCCCCGAGTCGGCCCCGGGTCTGGGTGGGATCCACAATCCCGGCGTTCAGCGACGAGCCGGCTCTAAAGCCGCCGCAGCAATCCCTGCTCCTCCTAAGCCGTCGTCGTCGACATCTGCCCCTACTGCTGCCCGTGCTGCCCCCGCTTCTTCCAAGCCGGCGGCCGTGGCAGCTCCGGTGGCATCCACTTCGGCCACTCCAGCCGCCACCCCGTCAACTGCAGCGAGCTCCAAATCATCACAGTCCGATTCGGCACCCAAGGCCAAGAAGCCAGCCGCCAGCTCCGGAGGCATTATGAAGTCGTTTGCCAAGGCGGCCGCCGCCACGAAAACCGCGAAGCCGAAGCAGCCAGCCGCCGCAGTCAAGCCGGAGCCGCAAATGTCCGACGACGACGGCGACGATGACGATGGCAGCGACTTCCTGCCGCCACCCAAGGCGACCACTGACGATTCGCACGCGGTGAAGAAGGCAAAGCTGGATCGTCAGGAGGCATTGAAGCGCATGATGGACGACGATGACGAGGATGAATACGAAGAAAAGCCGGACGCCACAGACAACGATGCCACGCCGGAGGCCCAGAACCCCGCTGAAGAGGAGGACGAGCCCATGGCCGATGCGCCTGATCCGGCCCTCAAGGTTGAAGACGAGCCTGCCGAGGTTGTTGCTAGCACCGGCGACGGGCGCAAGCGCGGGAAACGCCGTGTGATGAAGAAGAAGCAGATTCTCGATGACGAAGGGTACTTTGGTAAGTCTTGCTGTCCCCTCTCTCTGTTTCTCTTTCCAGTATAATGTCTAACGTGGTTTTGTTTGTCCTCGGCGCAGTCACCATCCAAGAAGCCGCGTGGGAATCCTTTTCCGAGGATGATACTCCGGCCGCGGCTCCGGCTCCGGTGAAACCGAAGTCTCAGCCGGCTACACAAACTCCGGCCAGTTCGGCCGCCTCGACGGCTTCAAAATCCAAGAAGGGTGGTCCCAAGGCCCAGGGAAACATCATGTCGTTTTTTGCAAAGAAGTAGTACGACCCGTGTTAGGGTTAGGGTTGTCTCCCGAAGGTTTCTATCTCGTAGTGTTCGCCCTGTTGTCCAACTAGCTAGTTGTATGAAGAGTTTGCTATGTGCTTGAGGGCAGGAATTCTTTGTTGTTGAATGTGAGGCTCTACAATATATATCTGTCTTATATTGTCCCCTTGTTCTTTGCCCAAGTGTGGTTTTCACATGTACTCAGTTGGCTCTCGTCCACACATGGTCACGTGACACCCAACCAGTCTTTTTGAAGCTGTCACGAAAGCTCGCCTTCAGATCTCCATCTCACCACCCTCTTAAAAACTCTTCAAACTCTTCAACCACGGCACCGGCGATTTTACACAAGAACCATTGCTGTTCATGCCGTGAAATATATCACACAACTGTCACAACCACGACTCGCGACACACAGCAACGAATAAGACTCAACAAGTTAACACTGACCGAGCTTGCCGCGACAGCCTCTTGAGGCTTCCTCAACCACCAACACAACCACCCTTAACACACCTCCCCGCCGAAAATGTCACAAGGCCTTTCACACTACCTCGCAACACACTATCTCGTGGCCGATCCGAAGCCCGCGAAGAAGCGGAAGCGCAAGGATGGCGGCAAAGCTAGCGCCGGGCTGCTGATCACGGATGACGATGAGGCAGGCTGGAGCACACGAACCGGGACGGACACACCGGCCGACGACCCAGCCGACGAAGCGAATGCCACGATTGCTGGCGCCTCCTCCGAATTCCGCAAAGCGAAGAAATCCGCGTGGAAGACCATCTCCGCGCGCGGCCCCGATGCCAGCGGCGACGCGGCCGCCGACGCCATCCTCGCGCAGGCGGCCGCCGAAGCCGATGCGCGGCGGGCCGAGGACGACGAACTCCCCGCGATCGACGACTCCGAGGTGGTGAAGATGAGCGACGGCACGCACGCCGGCCTGCAGTCGGCGGACGCCATCGCGGCGCAGCTGAAGAAGCGCCAGCGCGAGGAGCGCGCCGAGTTCGAG
>LNGL01000010.1:479154-510563 GCA_001510565.1 Knoxdaviesia proteae | reverse complement strand
GCCTGGAGGACGCGGCGCTGATGGCGGTGGCGCGGCACGCCGACGACGCGGAGATGAACGCGGAGCTGAAGGCGCAGGCGCGCTGGAACGACCCGATGGCGCAGTTCATGGCGACCAAGACTGAGACTAAGACCGGTGCGGGGAAGGCGAACCGTGGGCGGCCGGTGTGTGCGTTCCCGGCCCAGCCGAACCGGTACGGCATCAAGCCGGGGTACCGGTGGGATGGCGTTGATCGGGGAACGGGATTTGAGGCCGAGCGCTTCAAGGCTTTGAATCGGCGCGAGCGGAACAAGGGCTTGGAGTACTCGTGGCAGATGGATGAATAGACAGACACTCACTACCTTAACGACTTGCGTTGCATTGATGCATGCGCTGATTGTATACATATCACACACATAACGAAGAAATAGACACATGGCATGGAAAAGCCTTCATGATACCCTTGAAAAAAATCCAGTGGAATTTTATTTTTCTCCATAAACTAAAGTAGGTAGGTATTCCCACCCAAATCAATCTAGAAACTATTAGAAAAAAAAAACCAGCCCCCTCCCAACTGCTTCAAACCAAATACACAAAACCCAGAAACTGGGTTTGAAAAGGAGCCGTATCCGTCCTGTAATGGTGCGTAGAGAATGAACAAACTGGGAGGGGGAAAACGAAAGAAAGCAGAAGAAATTTACGCCTTCCGGCGCAGCAGCTTGTCCGGTCCGTAAAGGCAGTTCTTCTTGACCAACAGGATCCAGTCGCTCCGCTTCATCTTGGGCGGCTCCTCACCGACACGGTCACTGAAGAGCTTGAGGAAGTTGAGAATGGTGATTCCCTCGGGCGGGTCGGGAAGCGCAGCCACAATCTCCCAGTCCTCGATGATCGCTTGAACCGGCGTGGCGGTGGGGCTGGCGGCTTTGGAGTCTCCGGAGGCTGTACGGGGTATGATTGTTAGTTGAAAGTGGTCTTTGAGAGTGAGTGAGGCTATATCTTACCATTCGCGGGGACGGGGCTACCGGCACGCGAGCCCGTGGGAGTTCCCTTGGCAGCCGATCCGATTAGCTTCACCTTGGTCTTCGTCTTCCGGGGCGCGCCGTCGGACATTTCGCCGGCCGTGGCCTCACCATCGCTCATCGAGCCGGCACCGGCGCGACCGGCCTTGCGGCGGGCAGCGGCGGAAGTGGCCATGACCAGAGGGGTCGACGACCGGCTCTGGCCGGCGGTGGGGCTAACGGCGGCAGTCTTCATCTTCTTCCGTGTAGACTCATTTCCACTAGATTCAGAGAGCGTGGGAGATCCAGGACGCTTGAGCGACTTGGTCTTCTTGGAAGTAGCGGCGGCTTCAGCCTTCTTCGACTTGGTGGGAGTGTTGGAGCCCTTGGTAGCCGCTCCCGACGCCGGCTTGTCCTTCTCATCAACCGACTCCTTATCCTTATCTTTGCCGTCGGCCTTGGATTTATCGTCTTCGTCCGACTTGGGAGCCGGCTCGTCCTCGTCTTCCTCATCAGAATCTTCGTCGCCCTGTGGATAGAGAGAGAAAGTGGAGAGATTAGTATGGGGAGGACTTGGCGTGTGTGCTTGGAGTAGGAACAGCAGGCTTACCGATCGTTGAGCAATGAAGGGATCGCTATCCGAGTCGTCCGACTCGATAGCATTCTCGTTGGCGCGCTTCAAGAAAGTGCGCTTTAGCTTGCGGCTATGCTCTTTCTTGAGCGACTCCTCCAGCAGCTCCAGACGCTCCTTGACGTCCACATCCTGCTCATCACCATCACCAAAGAGATTCGCGCCTAGCTGGTTCTTGCGGACTCGTTCATTGGCGATCTTCATGTCTTCGTCATCGGCTTCCATGAAGCCTGCAGCCTCATCGTCGTCCTGGAACTCATCGCCAGGGTCCATGTCGACTTCGTCGTACTCACGGGTCTCGCCGGCGGTCTGGGCGCGGCTGGCATTGCGCACAAATGCCGGGGCATTGCGGCTGCGCCAATCAGACAGCGTTTTCTGCTTCTCCTCGCGCTGGACTTCGTTCTTCATCATCCATCGGCTGATGTTGACCTGCTTGCGCATGAAGGTCTCGGCCTCTTCGGCAGTGTAGGGGGTGAACGGAGGCTTCGAGGTAAACTTGTACCATTTCTCAAGGGGGATCATGCGAAACTTGTGCCCATCTATGACCAAGGCGACATTCGCCTCCGATAGAACGCGTTCGTACGAGCCCACCCACACGTTCTTGCCATCGGCATCCTCCAGGTGCCAAGGAAGAGCCTCGTCGTAGCGGAGGTCGGACTCTTTCTTGCCCTCCTGGGTGCGAGGCAGGCGGTTGAGGTTGATCTTCTCCTGGGGCTTCTGCTTCTGACTTTTGGGAAGCTTCGGGTCCTTGGCCGAGGGGGCGATCTTGGCCTGGTCGATAGCGCGCTGGGCGTCGCGCTCCTGCTTTAGCTGGGCAAGACGCTCAGCCTCTTTCTCGTCGACCTGGCGCGGGGCCTGGGTAGGCACAGCGGGCTCTTCCTTGACGGGAACGGCGCGGCCGGGGGGAGGCTGTCGAGGATCGCGACGATGGAGGGACACGGGGCGCGTGAATTCATCTTGGTTGAGAAGATCGACGGTCTTGGAGTCGTCGGCGCCGGTAGTCTTGGAGAATCGCATCAGATGGATGCGCATGCCCTCACGCAGGGCACGTTTGGTGGTGACAATAGGGTAGTCGGTGAACTCCTTGGGGGGAGGACCAGACCAGCCGCCGTATTGCTTCCGGCGCTTTTCGAGGTCGTCGAGAGAGGGAACGGCGCTAACCACGGGGGTTGAGGTGTTGGCGATGCGCTGATGGCCGATTTGGCGGGGAGGACCGACACCGGGACGCTTGATGGGGACCATGGGATCGACCGGGCGCGGGCGGCGGTAGACGCGACGAACGGGCTGGCCGGGCGGTCCCGAAGGAGGCCGGTCGCCATTCGGAGGAGGGTTGGGTGCTTGAGGGGCGCTCATTGTCGATGGTTGAATTGAAGAGGGGAGTAAAAGTCGATATCGTAAGAACAAAAGGTGGGTGTGAGGTGTGAATGGGTGTCGAGAGGAGAGGAGAGAGAGTGTGTGTTTGTGTGAAAGAGAAGAGAGGATAGGAGAGGAGAGGTTGGGAGAGGCGGTTCGATTTGAAGATGTCGAGAACAGGAACGGGGAACGGAATGATGTGAGAGGCAATATCCGGATGGCCGTTGGTGAAGAGGTCAAATCTGCAACCAAAGGAGACCGGAGACTGGAGAAGGTAGCAAACGTTCCAATCGGGGCCGGAAACACCGCGAAAGGCGGAGATGGCAACGACTGGAACAAATGGAGAATGACGGAATAAGGGACGATGATAGAGGGAAAATTGGAGGTGATGGAAGGGGGAGAAAACAGGAAGCAAAAAAAAGAAGAGGAAGAAAAACACGACGGAAGAAAATATAAGACGTCGATCACAAAGAAACAAAGATTTGCTCCTGATTATGGAGAAAAAAGATTAAAAAAAAACACAAGATAGCTTCAATCACCAAAAATCAACATTGGAGAGACTCATAAAATCAGGCAGCACGGGAATCGGGTGACTAAGCGACTTTTTGGGGGGAGATTTTGGTTGCAGCTTATAGCGGGCGGGAAGGTGCACTTTTAGGGAGTTGGTACGGGGGCTTTGGCGGTAAACACTGCTAACTTCCAGGCGCTGGGACCCCTATGAAAGGAACCTTCACGGTCTTTTGCCGCTTTTGGCAGCGCAAATGCAGGCTGGCGCGCGGCTGCCCAGATTGCAACAACCGAGTTATGCGTCAATCTGATCAAGACAGAGGAAGGAGCGGCACGATTAACTGATAGGGACTTAACGGGGTTGCAGCCAGTCGCGCTTTTGACTGTGAGAGAGCATATAAGTACCTGTGTAAGTAAGGAGGTAAGTCTGTAAGTACCTAAGTACAAGTACTTCGTCACTGTCGCTTCCAGTCGTCCACATTGGGCAGAAACGAGGGCCGGCACTCCAGATATGCAGACAACATGTATGCCTTCACCTAATTGCCATATGCAGTAATCCGAGTCTGCAGGTCATGCATCTAAGCTGCATATTCATCTATCCAGTTCTTGCCCTCAATTGATTTTCACCTGCACCTGCCAGTTCACCATGCCCCGCTACTTCAATATATATCTCGGGTCTCTGTATGTAGGGGAAGTTTCAGCCCTGTGATGTTTCTAACATCTTCTTCCTCTTCTTGTTCTTCTCACCTTATTCTTTTATCAAGAGAAAATCATCTGAGCGCTCTTTTTTCCATCTCTTATATAGCCTCTCTTGTATCTCTTATCTGCTTGCTCCTATTAGGAATCCTAGAGTTATTCTTCCATCATTCACATTCTTTCGAGGTGTCTTCACCCTATGTGTCCAGACATTATATGCCATGAAATCGACACACAGAGAGCTCTAGAGGCCAAGCTTCGACTTTGCTGGGGGAGCTCTATGTGACCTGAGAGTAGGATCGGGCAGATGAAGGTATCTGGGTCTCTTGCTGTCTCTTTCTCTCTCTTGGAACTGCTGACTCCCTCTGGAGGTAGGTAAGTCCATGATGACGATGATGATCGCGGTGGTGGTGGCTGGTATAAGAGACAGGACACACGTCTCTCCTCCTCTTCATCTACTATTGAACAGCTCATATATGGACGGAGTAGCCCAGAGTCACATTCGCAGAGGTCCCTCTCAGCTTTTCCCCACCCACTCATATCGGAGCATGGGTGTGTGCGCCAGAAAAAGCCAGCAACAGGGGACGGGAAAAGTATTCAGATCTGGGCTCTAACTGGCCACTTTTCTGGTGTGTGTATAGTAGATGGTACAGCCGCCAAAACGAAAAAGGTTGACGTGAACCGCGCTTAAGCGGGACCGGAACTGTCTCAAACAAAACGCCATTCCAATGAAGCGACACCTCCAAGCAAACAATTCACCATCCCTCGAGCAAACAACGTCCATCTCCCTTTCGGCCTTGACCATTCCACGAGAAAAGAATTCAGCCCCAACATCAGAGAGATATATATAGACCTCGATACAGAGCTCGGAAACAAATAAACCCGCTGAGGATTCTCTCTCCCAACCAAAACATCCCTCTTTTTATATATATATGTATACATACATTTTTCCCCCCATCCCCAACCCATCCTCTCCAAGTTTCAGTGCCATGCTGCACATTTTTGATCCGGTAGCCAGCGTCAGTCTCTCTCATGGATCACCGAACCGGTATCAATCCCGGCCGGGCTTCCGGCTTAAACCGGCCGAGGCCGCTGGGTTTCGAGTCCCAGTTCGCCAGTCTTAACATGTCCTCGAACTCTCAACAATCCCCCGCGGCCAACCATGTCTCGATGCCGCAATCGGCTCCGCTGCTCTCTCACCACCCGAACTCCATGAGCTTCAACAGCCCCGGCGATTCGGTCCCCCCCAACGGCGGTGTCGCGAACAATGACTCTCTGCCCGACCCGATGTCTGTCGGCCCGTCGCCCTCTGAGGCCTACGCCGTGCCTGTCGATCAGCTGGCCCCTCAACAGTCGCAACTCCAACCCCAGCCGTCTCCGCGAATGGGCCGCCGCCGCCTCAACCAAGCCCAGCGTCGGCAGATGAGCGCCCAACTCTCCATCCCCGTCGATCCCCGCCCCCAATTCGTGCCTCAAGGGCCATACTCGGCGCGACCCTACACCGGGCCCGGCAGTCATCATCATCATAACAATAGCGGCAGCCACTTCAGCCCGGGATACATGAACAATCACCACAATCACCAGCCGTCGCATCACCACCAACAATTCTCTCACCAATCCTCCCAGCAGACTCCTCCGGGCTTCCCGCCGCATCACCAGTCTCAACAATATCCCCCCATGCGCTCTCAGTTTCCCTCTCAAATCTACAACAACCAACAACAACCCGCCCTCTCCCCCGCCTATCCTCCGTCGCACCAGCAGCAACTACAGTCTCCCAACTTTCCTCTCCACGCGTCTCAGCAACCGTCGCCGGCGTCCCCGTGGCCGACCCTGCAGAATCCACACTACAACATCTCTCAGGCCCCGGCTTCGGCCACCCTGCCTTCGTTTCCTTCCTCCGCCAACGGGGGTGGTGGACCGTACAGCAATGGTAACCGCGGGCCGGGGAACTATCACTTGGCGCGGCGTCCGAACCTGTCTGTCGACTCTGTTCAGTTCCTGCAGTCTTCCCCCACCGCTGCCCATCAGTCCTTTGCGCCGCCCCTGCCTCCGGGCTTTCATGATAAGCCCCGCGAAGACTACGCTCGCCATCAGCACCGCCACACCCAGGACGGCAGCTTGAACTTGCCCGCACCTATCCCTGGCAAGATGGCCGTCATGCTAGACAATTTATGCGCTACCATTCTCGCTGACGCCGAGATTGATCCTCAGGAGATCGCTAGAAAAGAGGCCTTCCGCGTTGTGCTGGAAACCATTTGCCGCGATGTCATTTCTAAACACGAGAGAGACGTCAATGGCCTTCACGACTTTCCTGAAGCCTCTGTCCAGCTGAAATGCTTTGGCAGTTTGGCCTCGGGCTTTGCTACAAAGTCGTCCGACATGGACCTGGGCCTCTTTTCTCCTCACAGCGCCATCCAGCCCGACGAAGCAACTTCTCCTATTCCTCGAATCATCGAGCGTGCCTTTCTTGACGCCGGCCTGGGGGCCCGACTCTTGGCCCGCGCAAGAGTGCCCATTATCAAGCTCTGTGAAAATCCACCGGATGACCTGCGGGCCGGACTTTTGAAGGAGCGCGAGAAGTGGGAGAAGGGCGTGGACTTGGATCTGCCCGGAGATGCCCAAGACCTCCTAGATGACGATGACGCCGATGCCGAGCCCGAAGGTGAGGCCAACGTCGACGAGCCTTCTCCCGTCAAGCCGGTGAATACTCTTCCCCTCCCCGACACCGCCGTTGACTCATCACCCGGATCATCACCATCGCCTTCCCCGTCAGCAAGTCCCAAGCGCCATAAAAAGCAGATCAGCCAAGAGCGCATGACTGAATTGGCCAACGCTTTTACCTCTTTCCGCCAGGGCCACCACCAGTCTATCAGCTCATACTACAGCTCGCTGAGGAGACAGTTCCTTCATATCAACGGCCGGGATCTGAACTCTACCGCCCAACATGCCACCGGGGATAGCGACCTGTGGGCTGTGTCTAGCTTTTGCCAGGCGTTTATCAACGGTCTTCGGGACCCGGCGCTGAAAGCCCGACTGCAAAACCATAACTATACGAAATTCCCCCGCAAATCTACGCCGTCGGCGCGCATCATCCCGAATGTCGTGCACTTGCTTGTCGATGGCGAAAACACGTTGATGCTGTGGGAAAGCCGGGATGTGTTTGAACCGACGGAAGATATGGACTCGCGAGCGGAGGCCGCCTTTTGGAGCTGGAATCAGTCGCATATCCAACAGGCCTCGGAGGAGTGCGGTTCGGCGTACATGAAAGACCTGCAGGCCAATCTTGGCCGATTCAAAAAGTCGTTGTCGGTGCAATTTCTCCTCCACGAACAAAGCCAGAACGACGGCGCATCGCTATATTGCGCGCGGATGAAATCGCTGGCTGCCGAGCTATCGACTAGACGCACTTCCGCGCAGCTACGACAGAACATCATCCGGAGATTTGTTCGGGGCATATACTCCGAGTCGATGAGAGAGGCGGTGCATGAGTTTGTTGAGTCGAACGCTGGAGTGACCCTGGGGGCTGCGATTCTCCGGTTCAAATCCCTTCAGTTGGCTCTGGATCTTGAGCGCATCGCTTCCCGCCAGGCGGCCACTCTTACAGACGACCTGAAGTCCGACATTGCGACATACGCGGCCATTCTCCGGCGGCCGTTGACGTATGTCAGCCCGGCTGACGGTGGCGGTAACGGCAATTCCTTCGGGGGAAGCTTCAGTCTTCCATTGGAGCCGGACGAAGTGGCGATGGTTAACCGGCTCATAGCTGGCGAAGTCCTGCCGATCATGCCGCCTAAAGAGCGGGCTCGGAATGCGCTCGAGTTTCCGGAGAACGGCATTGGCGTGCAGTGTGACATCAACGTATCGGCGCATCTCGGCCTCCAGAACAGTGAGCTCCTGCGGTGCTACTCTCTGACCGACTCCCGAGTGCGACCGCTGGTGCTCTTCGTCAAACACTGGGCCAAGGTGCGACAGATCAACTCGCCGTACCGAGGCACTCTCAGCAGCTACGGATACGTGCTGATGATGCTGCACTACCTGGTGAACATTGCCCAGCCGTTTGTGTGTCCGAATCTGCAGAATCTCGCTCCGCATCCTTCGACGTATCCAGAAGACCAGTACGAGGGGAAAGTCACGTGCAGGGGTCGGGATGTGCAGTTCTGGCGGGACGAGGTGCAGATTCGCCAGCTGGCCAACGAGAACATGCTCAACAAGAACACACAGTCGCTGGGCCAGCTGCTGTGTGGATTCTTCGAGTACTATGCGCGGATGGGCCAGCTGTGTACCTCACAGCATGCCGGCTTCGACTGGGGCCGCGAAGTGTTGAGTCTGCGGACGTGTCCGGGCGGCCGGCTGCTGAAGCAGGACAAGGGCTGGACCGGAGCCAAGACCGAGCTCATGGCTGAGACAGAGGGAGTTCCGGCCACAGCCACCGGGATGAGCAACTCGCCGGGCGGCCCACACCACACAAAATCGAGCTCCTCGGCGTCGGGCAGTGGCGTGCAGCCCCCGATGACGCCCGGGCCGGCGCCGCGGATCCGCAGAGGCAGCGAGGCGGCGGGGGCCGCGACCACGCAGTTCAAGGAGGTGCGCCATCGCTACTTGTTTGCAATTGAGGATCCGTTTGAGCACGACCACAACGTGGCTCGGACGGTCACACATAACGGCATCGTATCGATCCGGGACGAGTTCCGCCGGGCGTGGGCGATCATCCAAAGAGCGAGCCAGGGCCAGCAGCATGCCGAGTTGCTGGAGGAGAAGCCGGCGGTGGACCACGGCGGGCCGGGCGGGGCCGGGGCCGGGGCTCAGCGGTCGGCCGAGCATGTCGCACGGGAAGTGTTTTTTGAGTTTCACGGACGGGTTCGGCGGTAACTGGAAAAATGCGTGGTGGTGCATTTGGTGACAGCATGTGTATGTGTGTGTGTCTGTGATTCTGGGTGCATGGAGAGGGGGAAGATTGGCTTCCACGGTGGCATTTGGGTAGTGTCTGGGACCAGGGGTTTTTGCTTCATTATTCTCTTGTTCTTTACTTCTTTTTTCTTTCTTTCTCCACCTGTGTCTTCTAATTGAAGCCCTTTTATATCTCTCCTTTTCTGGTCTTGGAGAAGAAGGCAAAAGAAAGCTAGACTATCTACTCTTGTCTTCCACCCGATCTTCTTTTGTTGAGGATTGCAAGTGTGTATGAATGAAATAGGATTCCTTGTTACTTCCACAGCCCTCTTTTTGCATGGTCTGTGAGTCTTTTGGTGATTGTTCTTTTGTGCCTTGGTAGCCTGTGAGTTTCTTTGTTTGCTTGGAGAGAAAATAGAACTTGACTAAACTTTGTTTGGAAGAGGAAGAGGGATAGCAATGCAATATATATCTGGTGGGTTGCCCCCTTATGAGAAAGAGTCAGGTTTGCGATGTTCTTGGGGTCTACCATTACCTAGATCACTATCATTATATCAGCTTCACATATCATACCATGCCGAAACTTCATGAAACTCCGGTTCCTGGCCTCCCAGACATGCTTGGTGGCCAGAGCTTGAGAGAAGACTGGAGAAAGGGCGACGACAGCAGCACATGCCCAACCGCGAAACGCAAACTCGACACAAACGAAAACGCGAGCAAGACCTCCGACGGCAGTAACTCGCCTGTTAGTCCCAAGCGGCCGCGGTGGCGCTGGCTGCCGGTGCAGTCGACCGACACTCGGCCCCACTCCGCCGACGCCGATGCGGGCGTGTCTGACACGGCATCCGTGGATACGGCCGTCGAACGTGAAGACAGCGATGGCGACAGCCCACTACAAAAGTCTGTCCGGGGCGAGCGGGTATCGCAAACTCTCATGTTCAGCCTCTGCGGGCTACAGTCCGAGGCCCTGGTCCGGAGGACTGCAGCGTTCATGGAAGACCTGGAAGCTGCGCGCCGGCCGAAACCGTTGTTTGCCGAGGACGGGCTGCCGATGCACCAGCTGGTGCCGCGGCCGCCGGAGTTCCTGGCGCTGGATATGCGGGCCATCGGCGGCGCGCGGGACCACGTGGCCCCCCCGGGAGCGGTCGGGCCTGCGGACGTGGGGGACCGGGTGGCCCCGGACCAGACGGCAGCGGCAGAGCACGCGCGATTCCAGATATCGCGACCGGTCTCCCGTGCCGAGCGGGACCGGCTGCTCCGGTTCCAGGCACTCCGGCTGCCGGCCTCCGGGGCCTCCCCGGGCCCCATGGACGCGATGCTGGACGTGGCGGGGTTCCTCGCCGAGTGTCCCGGGCGCGACGAACTCCCGCCGCACGCGCAGTTCGCCGGCGACGCTGCGGATCTGCACGCGTTCGACCAGGTGGCGCACACCGAGGCCGCCCTGGTGGCGTGGACGCTGGACGGCAGCGTGGTCGAGCTGTTCCGCGGGTTCCCGATGGTCGAGGACGTGGTGTTTGTCGCCCACGGCGGGCTGTGGGACGATACTCCGAGCGCGCGTGCGTGGGCTGCCGGTCCGCGACTCTCCGGGAACTGTTACTGGCACGCCGTTGCCCTGCTGGTGTACGGGTCGGCGGACTTCTGGTGCCGCGTGAAGGCCGAGCATGTGCGGTTTATGGGCATGGTGCTCAGTCGGCCGGCACACCCGCGCTACGGCGCGTACTCGGCGCTCAATCGCCGGTTCTACCGGTTTCCTGGCCCGCGCGGGGCCGACGGCCAGCGGGCGCCCGACAGTGCCTTCCTGGCCAACATGTTCCAGTCACTTCTGCTGCCGTGCTGCTGGACGCCGGCCGATATGATCGAGATCACGGCCGACTTGTATAACCTATACATCGTGTGTTACGACGTTATGGGCGGCCAGGTCACCGGCGTGGCTATCCGGGGAGCGTATAATGCCCGCCATGTGGCTATCATGTTCGATCAAGGCGGGCACTTCCGCGCCATGACGCCGAACGACTACTACGAATGGGAGTTCCGGTTTCCACGGGCCAGCCCGGCTGATTTCAAAACCCTTTCGGATCAGAATACCGAGCCGGGCCTTGGCCATAAGTGGCGCTCCCGGCCGGGCTTTCCGCTTCAGCCGCCGTTGCCCGTAGCGCCAACATGTACCCGGGAAGACCTGTTTCTCGTTCATCCCGTCACTACAGGGGATGATGGTAGAGCAGGCAGGAAAAAGTAAAACCATTGCATAGACGATATATAGGAAAAAATACTGGTAGATAGAATAGAAATTCGGTTTGCAACTTCCAGATGTCTCGAGCTGTTATCTTACACTTCATCCCAATGTTTAGAGAGAAGCGCCTTTTGGTCTCGATGATTGATCTTCCAACGTTCCGTTAAGAACCCATTCATAGAGGAAAGAATGAGGGTCCCTGCTGTCTAGAAAGAGACAGCATCGCTGGGGTTAAAAAGAGAAAATCGGGATGGTGTTCAGAAAAGAACAAGTTTCACTTCACACCGAGCATGATAGAGAGAGAGAGAGAGAAAGAAAGGGAGAAGGGATTCCTAAATCATATCATCATAGAAGAAGAAAAAGAAGAGAACTGGTTAGGAGGACATACGCTGCCAGGGCAGCTAAAACAAGCGGAAATATCAAGATAAAATGTGCAGATCTGGACATGAGACTTCGGCCAAAGCATGTAATCATCCCATATGAGAGTCTTCATTCCCGACTCCAAAAAGAAAGAAAATAAAGGCGAGAAAAACGAAACAAAAAGAAATAAAAAGAGACGGGGTTCGTAAAAAGTCTGTGAAGTGACCAGAGACAACCATCTGCCAGGTACGCCACGCTTTAGTTATGTCCCTCCCGGCCCTTCCGGGGCAAGTGAAAAGAGAGACATGAAGATAACAACAGTAAGAGGGGAGGGAAATCATGTAAATCATAAAGAGTAAAGGGAACAAACCAGTGTTTAATCGATGTGTTGGAACAGAGGCGAGATCGATTCACCATAGTGGTTTCGGCGGATAGCCTCGGCCAGCAGGAACGAAAGGTCCAAAACCACCAGCTTCGGCGTATTTCGTGCCTGTTCGGCGTTGATAGGGAAGCTGTTCGTGACCACAATCAAGTCAATACAGTCACAGGCCTGGAGTTGAGCCAGACAGTCACCGCCGAACACGCCGTGGGTGGCCATGCAGTACACCTTCTTAGCATGGCCGCGCTTGACCACCGTTTCGGCGGCAGCAATCCACGAGCCCGGCTTGTCAATCATGTCGTCGACAATAAACACCGGCCGGTCCCGGACATTGCCGACAAGGGTGATCATGTGCTCGATCTTCGGGTTCTTGAGCGTCTCCTCTTCCTCGTCCGACGACTCGGCGCCTTCTGAGGTCCCCTGTGCTCCTTCGGGAGCAAAGAACGACGATGCATGCGACATGACCATGGGATCCAGGTCCGGCTGGCTAGCGTCAGCTGCCGAGAGAGCCGGAGACGGGAAATCGTCGTCGACAATGTGACCCTGGACCAAACGGCCCTGTGTAACATCGCCCGGCCGGACCTCCGAGAATGCATCGTCGTTTGCATCATCGCCGTCGTTGTCGACGGCCGCCGCAGCAACATCATCGGTCGGCGAAGGCGTCGAGTGTGAAGGTGTAGGCATTGTCGTGATGGTGCTAATATTGGTGGAAGCGGACAGCCGGCTGCTGACACTCGTCGGGCCAGGCCGCACGGCAATACCATTCATTCGTCGGGGGGATCCTCGCGAGTCAGCAATGGTATTGGCAGCCATTCCAATCTCGTCGGCCGGCGGGGGCGCAACGCTGCGATACGGAGACTGTTGCTCGAGCATGGGCTGGCGTTCAATACCGTCCAGATGATTCATAATCATACTGGCCGTCAAATTCGTGCCCCTCCGCCTATCGGTGGTAACTATGCCGAAATTGAGCTTTAGAGCATCGGCCAGCGAAGTTACCCGCTTCGTTCCGCCCGGGTTCTTAGACACAACCACGCCCTCCCGCCAGTTGTGAATGTTGTGTCTGATCCATCTCGCGAGCAGAGGCTCGGCGTGAAGGTTGTCAACGGGGCATTTGAAGAAGCCCTGCATCTGCGAAGCGTGAAGATCGACGGTAATCACATGCTTGACTCCTGCCACCCCTAATAGGTTTGCCAGCATCCGTGCTGTGATTGCTGATCGTTGAGACTTCTTCTTCGACTGGCGGCTGTAGGGAAAGTAGGGTACGACGGCTGTGGGTTTGAGAGGTGTTCCTTGTTAGCCACGCTCAACCACCCCCCTTACATACAAACGAAGAGATCAGGTCTGATTCATTACCTGTGATCTTGGTGGCCGAGCCGCCCTTACACGCCGAAATCATGATAAGAAGCTCCATGATCGAGTCGTTGATCTTCGGGCTTCCGGACTGAACGACAAACACATCCTTCTCTCTAACGCTTGTTAGAATCCGAACGCTCGTCTCGCCCTATATATAGAAAGAGGAGAGAAAGAGGGTAGTCAGTCTCTAAAGTTCGGTCTGTTTCTGTAGAGGAGATGGTATCTGAAGCTAGGATCTAGATGTAACCAATAGCAATTAGAGCAGAACAAAGCAACGTACATTTGCAAACTGGCTGAGATCCGCCTCGCCGGGCGTTGTCCCCAATTGCTCACATATCTTGTGAGTCAAGTCCGGGCAGGACGAGCCAGCGAAGATAAGAGTTCCACGCATTTCCGGACTTGGGCGGTACTGAGGGAAGAGAGCAAATTTTCACAGGGGAAATTCACCCAAAAGATGAAGCATAGAGAAAAGAGGAAGAGAAAAAAAAGAAAATGAGAGGCAACGAAGAAAAATTATGGAGATATAATTTTTTAAGAGAAACCAGAAAGAAAAAAAAATCTTTTTTTTCTGGACCGGGGATGGCAAGCTAGGGATTTATGCCAAAGTGGATTTGGATGCAATTGAATAGATCCGTCGACCACTGACTGGATGGCCTATGCCGTTTCTTCCCAATTCTTCTCTTTTCTGTTCACTCCCCGATCTCGGTGCTTGTTGGTTCTGGTTTGATGGTTGGCAATCGGTTGTGAAAAGCGCCCGCAAGTGGAAAAGGAAAAAAAACACTGGAACTAAGTCTTTTTCCCTGTATCTCTGTAAAAGAACGAGGAGGTAGTCGTGGAATCAGCTGTTTTTATCAGCCAAACAGCGGGAGGAGAGAGATAAGACCAGCGGAATGCAGGGAGATAAACCAACGTAGAACAAACAAAGTGGGAGAGGAAGAAACTTGTTGGAGGTAGGAGAGGGAAGAAAAAAGAGTTGGCCCTGGAAACAGCCAAAGGCAACAAAAGGCACTAAAAGGCGGTGAAAGCTGGCCGAAAGATTACCGTCCCGCTTAGGGTTATGGTTGTCAACCCTAAGAGAAAATGAGGCTGCTGCTTCTCAGAACCTGAGTGACTGGTGAAGTCTTTTCCTCGCTGATTTCCCCTCATTTGACATTGTAACATCTACCGTTCGTTTTATCTGGTGTTTCTTTTTTGCCATTTCTAACCCTACCCACTATGGGCATTCGACTTTTGAAAACGCATCTTTTGCCGCATGTCAAACAGAACATGCTAAACGGTCAAACCGTTGTTATCGATGGACCAAGTTTCGCCCACCATGTCTATCACATGGGATCGTGGCTTGAGGGGATTCTCCCAGCCGAGATAATCATTGAAGTCTTACGGCAGTGTCTCGAAAAGTTCAAAGAGTGCAATGTAACAATGTATGTGTGTTCAGTGTTTTGAAGCTGTGGCAGTGACCGTGACAGAGGCTTTGAGGACGCGACAACTGATCGCTAATACCGGCTTACTCCATCTGTAGAAAGGGATTTTACTTCGACGGACTCCTCCCAGACGAAAAGCTTGAAGTTCGTTTGGAGCGATCATGCAGGCGATCAGCCAGTTGCCGCGCCTTGCAAAAGATGCACCCCGCCGGAGTGCCCCGAGAAGCTTTTTTGGAGAAATATGAGCCGGTGGCCATGAGAAACTGGCACGGAATGTCGTCCAAGTTCCCGTCAAACCTGTTTTTTGTTTCCATTGTGCTGGACTGGCTGCGGGCGTCTGAATACAGCCACCTCGTGCACGTCGTCCCGGGAGAGGCCGACGTATACTGCGCCCAGGCGGCCGCGGCCGAGAAGATGGCGATTCTTACCGACGACTCGGATCTTATCCTCTACGATATCGGCGAGTCTAGTGTGGTGTTTTTCACTGGACTGGACTTTTACGCTCCTGGTGGAATCGTCTGCTCTCAACTGGATCCGGCAACTGTCACTATGAGGCTGTTTGGCCGGCCCACAGGAGGGCCTGAGTTGCGGCGGTTTGCCTTTCAGCTGGAGAAAAACCGACAAGAAACGGTGAGCTCTCTTGTATCCGGCTGCGAAGAAGTGCCCCTTGCTATCGCCTATCAAGAGTTCACGAGACAGTATGATATCCAGCAAATGATCCCGTCATGGACGCCTGTCCATGTGGATAAGATCCGGAGGTTGTTCTTCTTGGACCCGGGACTATCGGAGTTCGCAGCACAGCTTATCACCCGTCTGTCCGGATCCTCAACTACGTCTGGTGGCCCTCCAGTTCGGGTATTCCTTATGTCAGCCTTGGATGATGCTTCATTTCCAACGGTCTGGAACATCTCCGTCAATATCCGACAGCTCGCATACTCCATAATCGCCTTAGCATGCAACAGCTCCGTCAGCGTTGTCCAGGAGTTTGCACGAGTAGGCTCTCCCACTTCCAAGGGCAATCTCGTCATGATGCTGACACCCAAGGAATTCAGAGACACTATTACCTGGTTTCTGGCCCAATTTGGCAACCTTACCGAAGATACATTTGGGCAGAAAAACCTTTGGCCCCTCATAGTGGCCAAACTCGAACTCATGTACTGCACCGGCGATGAGACCTACGATCTCCGGGTTCTGCACAGTGTCAATTTGATCAGAAACCGCGTGTGGAGGAATGCTAATCTGAAGCACACGGTTCCGTGGCGGTTGATGCACTTCAAGGCTGAAGTCGACACGGTATTTGGGTCGGTGCGCATGATGCAGCAGGCGTTGGAGTTTGCCAAGCAGTGCGGAAGTCTGGACGTGCAGTCTCCCGTCGACCCTCGTTCCTTGGATGCTCTGCGCGCAACGGCTCCGGTTCAGCAGGCGGCCCGGTTTGAAAATTTGCCGGCTCTGAAGGACATCATTGAGTCTCTTGTTGCTCTGAAAACTCGGGGCCCGCTGGTGGAAGCTGATGTTCCTTTATCTTCAGCCCAGAGCCGGCGGAAAGGCGAATCTAGTGGATCGGGGCAGCAGAGTCCAAAGTCTCCCAAGTCCCCGAGTCAGTCACGCCGTGGGTCTGTATCGGCCCCCAAATCGCCGGTCTCCCCGAAGCAGACCTTGGCCCATGTCCGCAGAGGGAGCACCGGAGCCAATCGATTTCAGTTGCTCGGTTCAGAATGAACTTATGGAACTGAATGAACGCGCGAATCATGGATTTATGGATTTACGAATTGATGATAAGATTGTGTTATGTCATGAAATTATGGATGGGAAGGCTTTTTGGGGTTAATTTGCCATGTTCTATATTGTCCAGATGTAATTTGAATAAATTGTCTATGATATGCGCAAGTGTTCCTGGAGTGGAATTTGTTACTGCGGGCGACGGTACATAATTCCAGCGCCAGCCTGGTGGTTGGGATACACGAGGGTGTCGGCAATGACAACATTCTCTCTCCGGGTGGCAGCAAAGACGATAACCTCGGCGATATCGTCGGGAGTGAGAGGCTCCACGCCGCTGTAGACGGATGTGGTGGTCAGTCGAGACGTTGAAGCCCAAAAAAACAAAAACAAAAAGCAAAACAAAAAAGTGCCAGTGAAAGAGACAGAGAGATGTTACTTACGCATACACGGCATCGGCCTTGGACTTATCACCGTAGAAGCGGACAACCGAGAACTCCTACAATAGACGCAAAAATACGCAGATGGGTATTAGTCCCAGCATAACGGCACCGAAAAGGAACCCCACACTTACCGTCTCAACTTGGCCGGGATCAATCTCGATAACACGGATACGGGTGGCGATGAGCTCTTTGCGCAGACTCTCGGAGAAGCTGCGAATAGCAGCCTTGGTGGCACAGTAGATCGAGCCGCCGGCATACGGCTCACGGCCGGCGATCGAGCCGATGTTGATGATATCTCCAGATCCGCGCTCCTTGAAGCCGGCAATAACCGCCTGGGTCATGTTGATCAGGCCGGTGACATTGGTAGCAAACATGATGTTCATGTCGGCTTCGGCAATTTCTGGAGCCTGAGCAACTCCCTTGACCAGA
Organism: Knoxdaviesia proteae; assembly: GCA_001510565.1. Classification (NCBI taxonomy): domain Eukaryota; kingdom Fungi; phylum Ascomycota; class Sordariomycetes; order Microascales; family Gondwanamycetaceae; genus Knoxdaviesia; species Knoxdaviesia proteae. Next base: position 493,181 of record LNGL01000010.1, on the reverse strand, counting down.
CCGCTGGTTGCAAGCAAAGTGTGTGAGTTGTTAGTATCGGGGGTCTAGACTATAGCATGTGGTCACGGAGGGCTGGATGAAATTTACGCATTGTTCACAAGCACGTCGATTTTCTTGAACTCCTCCGGCAGGCTCGGCACAAAGTTCCGGACGGCCTCGGGATTGCTGACGTCCAGCTGCACGGGCAGGATCTTGACGCCACTGCCGACCTCGGCGGTGATTTTGGCGGCGATGTCATTCAGAGTGTCCAGACGACGGGCAGCCAGCACCAGCTTGAGATCCTGCGGGGCAGTTCGGGCGAACTCGAACGCTGTGCTCTGGCCAATGCCACTGGACGCGCCAGTAATGACAATGGTCTTGCCGAGTAATCGCTTTGCGCTGGCGGACGACATGGTGCGGCGGGCGTGAGAGAACAGAAGACTGGAAATGCGGATGGCCGATGGTGTGCTGATTGCGTGATAAGGGCGGCAGATGGATCTGGAGAGCGAGAAGAAGTTCATGGAAAGGAGGGGGGGAAAGGGAAGAGGAAGAGAGTATGGGGAACCAGATCGACTTATATATACGTCTCTAGGTAGTAGTGCCGGTACATGCAAGCTGGATAGATGACTCAGACAATCAAAGATACCCTCCGGAAAGGCGAGGAGATAGAAGTCGGAAATTGGAAGTCGCAAGAGCCCATTACCGACGACGTTTCGGAGCCGGCGCCGGAACTTAGGGGGGACCATAAGTATCCATGCAGTGGTTCCTTCCCTGACAAGCAGTGCTCCCCGCTATAGTGGATAGATGCATATCGGAGCCTTGATACATGTACAATATGCTGACATATGCATTTTGCGATTTCTCTCTCTCTAACTCAGGCACAAAATCTGGAACTGTATCCATCTCAGCCTAGACCTTTGGTGATGCGTTTGCTGCCTCTTTTCTGATCTGGCAAAACGGGGGATTATGATATGATTGTGAAATAAGTTTTGCTCATTGCTTTCAAGCTTGAGGGTCTCTTCATTCTTCTTCTTCGTTTTGGTCTTTAATTATCCTCCCCTCTCTTATTCGTCTAGTCTCTCCTACCCCCGCTTCAAGAGACCCTCTCTCCAAAGAAAACCTCCATTTAGCTGAAGCTATAGCTAGCTATTAGTTCGGTGCATCGTTGCTCTTGAACTTGAACTCGCTCTATCTCCAACCCCGTTATGATCTTGTTTTATGTATTTCTAGCTTTCTAGAGGGTGCCTATCTTCTTCCTATTTATTCTGCTCTCCTCTTTTTTTCTTTTCATTTCTGTTTCCTTCTCTCTCTCTCTCTCTCTCCCCTCTAGCCTCCAGAACAATTCAATCCTATAACCCAGTACCACAGCTTCTTTCCCCGGACCATGTCAGAAACACCTAGTGTCCGGGGCCCTTCGGACAAGGAGAGAAAATATGACCGGCAGCTGAGATTGTGGGCTGCCAGTGGCCAGTCGGCCCTGGAGCAGGCCCGCGTCCTTCTCGTCAACTCGGCCGCCGGCACGGTCGGAGTTGAGACGCTGAAGAACCTCGTTCTTCCCGGTAAGAGCTTCGTCGGCCGCCATCCCAGAGTCTACGATACACATGTGCCTCTGGGAATGTCGTCCGTTTGTTAGAGTTGTGACGATGACTGACGCCCTCTTCGACCCACAGGTATCGGAAGCTTTACGATCTTTGACCCCGCCCTGGTGACCGAGGAAGATCTTGGTGTCAACTTTTTCCTGGACGAATCGTGCCTAGGCAAATCGCGCGCAGAATGCTGCGTCAAGCTACTGCTTGAGCTCAACCCCGAGGTTCAGGGCGCCTGGTTCCCCAACCCCAAGTTGCGCGCCGCAGCCACCACTACCTCTGAGCGCACCAAGCGCATGTGTCTGACCGGCAACGAGTCGCAGGATCTCGGCGCTGTGCTGAGCCAGGCCAGAACCTCGTTTACCATCATCCTAGTCGCGCTGCCGGTGGACAGCGACACGCTCGATCTCATTGAAGACTATGCGCAGACCCACGCTATCCCGCTCCTCCGCGTGCACTCATCAGGCTTCTACTCGTCCTTTGACGTGGTGCTGCCCGGCCCGTTCCCGGTCGTCGACACCCACCCCGACGACACCGCCACGTCCGACCTGCGGCTGCTCGCCCCGTGGCCCGAACTTGTAGCCATTGCTGCCAAGCTTACCGCCAACCTCGACACGATGACCGACTACGACCACGGGCATGTCCCGTTTGTCGCGCTGCTGCTGCACCATCTCGATCTGTGGCGGTCCGCCCACGCAGGGAATAACCCCACCACGTTTGCCGACAAGACCGAGTTCCGGAAGTCGCTAGCTAAGGCCATGCGCACCAATAGCGCCGAGGGCGAGGAAGAGAACTTTTTGGAGGCCGCGACGGCCGTGATGAAGGCTATTGTGAAGCCCTCCCTGCCGTCGGGGCTTCAGCAAGTGTTCAAATCCGCGATGAACATGCAGGTTAGTTGTTTTGCCTCGCAACTTCTGACTTTTTCGTCTCACCACATCCTCGTCACGACTCACTAACCTCTACCTTCCTCCCTCCTAGATCAACGGCAAGACCCCCTTTGCTGGCTTTTGGGCCACGGCTCTCGCTATCAAGAAATTCTATGAGACTCACGGCGTGCTGCCGCTCCCGGGTGGCATCCCCGATATGAAAGCGCAGTCATCGGTCTATATCGAGCTCCAGAACATCTACAAGTCCAAAGCTCGTCAGGATGCCGCCGAAGTCCATAAAGATGCTGTGGCGATAGCTGGAACTGCTGGCGCTCCGGGCACTGTTACTTTGGCGGATGTTGAGCTGTTCTGCAAGAACGCGGCGTTTGTCAAGCTGATCACCCCGCCGGCGAACACTGGATCGGATGAGCTGTTGCAGGAGGTCTACGGTACGTCAAATATTCCGTCTGTCTTCCCTTCTAGAGGACTTCCCTCCTTCGGAACTCCTACACACTTATACAAACTAATACTCTTCTCCCGAAATCCAGCCGTAGAAGCGGCCAACGATGAACTCGCTGCCCAAGGCGTGCTCCCGCCGTCCAACCTCCCGGTCTACCTGGCCCTGGATGCGTGTTCGACCACCACGCCTGCGACGTCAGCGCCGCCCTCGGCCGCCGTGATTCTCGACCGGATCGCCGCGCGCATTCCCGAGGCGCGCTTCAACGACCGTGTGGTGCAGGCCGCCCAGGAGGTTGCCCGCGCCGGTGGCGGCGAGCTGCACAATATCGCGGCTGTGGCGGGCGGGATGGTGGCCCAGGAGATGATCAAGATCATCACGCGCCAGTATGTTCCTGTCGATAACACGTGCGTGTTTGACGGCATTGTGAGCCGGGCGCAGGTGTTGCGGCTTTAGTTCCCCTTTTTTAGTAATTCTTTTTTTTTTCCTTGAATGTGTGTCTGTGTGGCCCGATCTTGGCTGTTGGTGTCTCTCCATCTATCTTTCTCTCTCTCCTCTACCGGTTAAGCGGGAAGCAGCTCCTAGAAGCAGCCCGGGAAGAAGAATCATGCGAAGAACCTGCGGAAAGGAAAAGGGGGGGCAGGGAAATTGATTAGGGAAGAAGAGAAGGGAAAAAAAGAAAAAATTCTTGCCTCCCAATTTAAAATTTCAACCAAACCTTTCGTGCTCTCTCTTGTCTCCGGATTTTCCTCTTCTAGTACCGACGGACTACAGTCTCATATTTCGGCAACGAGGTGAATACCAAACAGCGTTTTCTCGTTCATCTTGAACAATGGCGAAATGTCCAGCTGGAAAACAAGACCGCAAACAGAGTGCAGATGAAACATCTCGTCAATGTTCATCCCACCTTTCTGATGGAGGGGAAATCTCGGAGCGAAGGAGTATGACGACGATAGGACGTATACCAAGACCACCATGCCCACGTTCTCAACTCCCCTCTCCAATAACTATCTAATTCATCGTTCTTTCACTCTCGCACTGACTGGATTTCCTCCCTCTTTTCCCCAAATTTCTCCAGGTTTTTAACAAATTTTCTTTTCTGATAGCATGGAAAACGAAGAAGAACATAAAATGCTCATTCAATTTAAACAAGGTCATATGTGTCAATTTCTTTCCCGCGTCTCCCTCCCCTTTTAGTGTGGTGTGCCGATGGTCTGGAAGGCACTTCTACGGCGATTGATATGGGACGATTCTGGGGGTTTTATTTCCAAGAGAGTCCACTCAGACACGGGTAGAAGGGATCCTGATTTTGGGAGCGAGGTGCGAGGTGCAAGCCGAAATGAGAAAGGGAGAACTCCCCGGACTGGGGAACTTGGCCCATGCTGGGGAAATGGCAAAGGTTTCTTCATGGGAGCCGACGACGTGCATCCAAATCCAAACCCATGTTTTCTTGCGTTGAAGGAAACATCAAACAGGCCATGGCGATAATCACAGTGATTCTTAGTATCTATCACTGCCGAGAAAAGCCGTGGAGATGACATATCCAATATTGCGTACGCGTCGCGACACCACCTGGATATACTAGTCCGGGGCTGCCTTGTCTAGATGGAACATGATGGGGCAGCTGGTCTGGGGAACTGGGGAGGGAATGAAGGAGAGACCGGTATTCTCTGCTATGTGTGCCGAGAAGACACGCAGCAACCTGTCCAGTATTATCAAGACTTACAATTGTCCCCACAGACGGAAATATATCGTGCATGTTCGTTGACGGGTATGTGGACATGGAGATGCCAGGCCTAGCATAGGAGCCATATATGTAAGTATACAGTAAGGCCCCAATGAAGAATTATGTCTCTATGTGGGAAGGAAAGGTGCCTGCCCATGAAGTGAGTATCAATATCACACTACCACCAAGGTCCAGGAAAGCAGTCACTCGCACGACACAAGGCCTTGGAACGAAAACGAAGGGCAAAAGCAGGGGACAACAGAAAGGCAGGAAAAGTCCGACACAATCACCAGTTCGGTTCATTTGTCTGGTTCCCGGATTCCCCGACAAATATTAACGCTTAGCAGCAAATCACACAACCGGTGTGGCCGACGAGCCACCGGAAAAACTCGACGGCCGTGTTTTCAAGACGAAATTGGGCCGACATTGGCCGGAAGGGGGGGTCATAGAGAGTAATATTTCGTCTCTCTTTCTTGTCTCTGCTCCATGCGTGCTTGGCCTCACGTTGGTCAAGGCCCAATTTATGCTGGATCCCAGTGTCTGAATAGATTGAGGTGCTGTATGCATAGAATATGAAGACGGGCTTCTGGGTGGTCGCTCTTCTTTCCTTTGGAAGGGGGTTAGACTGACCAAGTTTGATTGATGGTGCACACGGCTAAACCCACCGTACCGAGCTAATATACGCATGCATGTAGCGTGCGTAGGTAAACAGTGTGTTTGCCTGCAGTCTAGCTTTCTCTCACTGTCGGAAGTGGCCAGTCACAAAGGAAGAGAAGATTTTCCGGGCGCCATAGTCAGAATGAAAACCGCCATATGGAACAATTGCAGAATTTATCCGAGAGTAGCACACAGTCAGAGTTCTCTCGATCCCGTGCCGACGTGTGGAGACCCCAAAAAAGGACCTGGCCGCCTGGAGCGAGAGGCCATCGTCGTTCAACGGGCCGGAAAAAGTTGTGTTCCGGTGTCCGGGAAGATGTTTCGAAGTTCCATGTTCGCCACAGTGCACATCGCTGTGTTTGGGGCAGAGATTTCCTTCACGGATGAAAGTAAACGCCGATACTGAGAAAGAGATAAGAAGAAGAAGAAAAGAAAGATGTGAACGTGCGTACAGCAATGCGTACCAACATCTCAGAAACAAACGATGTTTGTGCGTACAGAATCACGAAAGAAGGCTGGACGAATTGGAGTTCGCATCTGTACAGAGATGGAGCAAATATGAAACACGGCGGACTTGTTGCGAATAAAAGAAACATGAAAAGAAGAGGAAAAGAAAAGCCTTATATCACAAAATTATGCAGTCTTTCGAAAAGTGTATATGTGAATACCGACGTGGGTGCGTTTGTAGTCTGAGAGCAGAGGCGGGAAGCAAGAATACAGCGAAGTAACGGTGTGCGCCTTCCACATGCACTTACAAGCCCTAAAAACAGACAGCCAAACGCCAGCTCTGATATGGCGTACATCTTAATTTTTTCCTTCTCTTTAACAGATGCAGGCAGGTGTAACGTGGGGAAGGGAAGGGACGACCCAAAAGACGAGTGTTTCAGATTTCTATGTCTGCATCAGCTGGTCATTTTTTTTTTCTGGAGCTGGAAGATGCATCCACAGCCATTCCTTCCCTACGACACGGAGGATCCTACTGTACTGTACAGATATACCTACTACAGTACACATGTATTCTGCAGCATCTTTTTTCCTCCTGCGCTACATACATGTACAGGTATGTAGGTACTCATGTGATATAATGGGTTTCCCATATCTCAAGAAACCGTTGAAGCGTTCATAAGAGACGCCTCTGCACAGATTTACAAGCCCAAAGCCGTGGCTCACAGCCAAAGGCACGGCATGAACACCACGTGACCCCAAAAGACAGTCTGGTTCTTCATGATTGGTATGAGTGCGTCGTTCGACTAAGCCCTGGATTGCTTGCAAACCACGGCATACTCAGATATCTCGTGCACTTTTGAGGTATTTGCGTGCATAAACCACAAATGTGCACAGTTATCTTGTCCAGTTCACAACAGCAATCTCCGGATCAGCTTCGTAGGTCAGGGATCCAAGATGAAGTTGGTCATCACCCAGTACTCCCCACCCACATGCGTTGCATATAAGGAGAGAGAAGATGGGCTGTACTCACAAAAAAGGATGTGTCTCCGGGAAAGACGGCACTCCCCCGGAATTCCAATATTGGTGACCCTCTCTCTCTACACCTTAAAAGTTGGGCATTCAAACCCCAACATTTTTTTGGAATATAGATATTCTTTTCTTCCTCTTTTCACAATATATATATAATAGGCCGCATGAACTGCAGGAGAAATGGAGATGGGGGACGAAAACCCGCCAGAAGTCATCTCTGGCAGGGAGGGCGGGTAGGCTTAATTTAGCCATATTGCCTGCCGTGTTCTCAAGGAAGACACACAGTCATAGACATAGTCCTTGGCCCATGATTTGTGTCTTTCTACCAATCGCGAGAGAGAAAAGGCAGGTGTGTGTGACAGCTGGTCATGACGACCTCAGGCATCCATGATAAAGTCATTTATCGCAGAGTCCAGATCCTGGAGGGTGATGGGAAGAAACCAGGGCTCGCGGTGGCGCACCAGCACTTTACGCGTAGATTTTCATTGTAAAGGCAAATGCTATAGGGAGGGGCAAACTCATCAATCAGAGATTCTCAGTCTGGTGATCAGCTGATGTTGTATATATAGGACAATGGGGCTGGGTGCTGGTGAGCCGTAGATCGATCCTCTCGCTTCCAAGTGGGTTGGTATGAATATGTGGCTGCCCAAGGCAGAGACGACAGCAAAGGCGTGGAAAACGACACCCTCACTCAGAATAACAGATCAGCTCTATAACCTGCCCCAGACCAGCTCGTCAATGCATGCCCGTCAGAGGTATAAGCACCCACTTGCAAGCATGAAGAAGCATGCATGTTCAGATTGGAAGTTGGAGATGGTCTGCAGATTTGTGGATTTTCACTCAATGAGCAACAACAGTCGAAAAGTCTGGGGAGCATTAGCTTCCTGCTCCCGCTTGATGCTCAATATATTCATATATTATGAATGTCGTGAAGGGGAGAAGGGGAAAGGGGGGGGCGAACATTAGCAGATGGGGAGATGGTGAAGGGAAAATTGGTACGTGAGGAGAAGAGGAGAAGAGGAGAAAAAAGAACAGCACATGAGATGAGCAGATGCAAAGAGAAGGCAAATCGGGCAAATGAACTCACTCGCGGATATTGAAGCCGGTCTGTCCCACTCTCTTTTGCCCACACGGTGGAGTCCGTTGTATGTACCTCCAGAAGCCTTTTGTGCGGCCCAGAGTGTGCCCTCGCAATATCCATATAGACAGGATAGGCCGAGATAGTCTCCATATAGGCTTGCTGAGACCATGTTCCCCGGAAACAGGGACGAGCAGGTGTTCGGTCCCTAATTTGGATAGATGAACCGACTGACCAAACTAGGCACGCCAACCCAAAATGCACACACACACGCACACTCTCTCCCTCTCTCTCTCTCTCTCAGCAAGCTTGTGCCAGTAGGTATCAACGCGGCCCATATCGCCAGTGGCGATGGCTTCTGAGCCCGGCCATGGGACAACTCAAGCGTATTTGATGAGTGCGAGTGGGACTATGGAGGAGAAGATCTCCTTTTGTTTTGTTTTATTCTTTTTATTTTCATAATCATCGGCTCGCGAGCGATAGATTACCTCCCAACTAGACCATTTTTTTCAGTTCGGAGCAGAAAATGCCTTGCTCACCTGATACTCAAAAGTTCGGGTTCAACGCTTTGGTCGCAGATGGGGAGTGAGATAGAGTGAGGAAATTATGAGCAGAAGACGAAGGCGGAGAGCTGAGGCCCTCGGAAAACAAGGAATGTGACAGAGTTGCGAGTATCACAAGCAGTATGTCAACGGTGGTGTCCAGACAAACTGGCATCTCCGAGCCGGGTGTTATCCACCCACACACACACACACACCCGCACATATATATCAGCGAGTATGTTGAGGTGTTCAGACACAGAAACGAAAAAAGAAAACAGGGTTTGGAAAAGACTTTCATACCCTCTTTGGGTGGAGTCCTGCTAGATGTGGTTGCCCGGAGAGGTCCGAAAGAGGATATTTCGGAGGCAGTCTCCAGGGCCCGGCCGACAAAAAATGCGCGCGCGGGCGGAGCAAAAGGTTGGCACAAACCCGCGGAACAGGAAGCCAGAGAACTTGCAGAAGGAAGGCGGCAGCGCACGGTCGCGGACAGATGAAACAAAAAAGACATGAAACATTTTGTTCTCTCTCTTTGGGTTCGTTTGGAAACTCCGACTCTTCCCAAGCCTCTTCCTTTTTTCCTTTTTTTTAGGTTCCAATCAGTCAACCTCGGCTTCGAGGAGCGGTCCGGGGAACTGGACGGGACGTGCAAAGAGGAACAAACCAAAAGATCACGGTCCCTCTAGAAGTGGATAAAGCTATAGCAAGACTGCCTGTGCACTTAAGAATGAAGATCCCAGCTCGGCGGGTGTGAGACTATGAGCCATCGAAGCGGGACAGAGCAAACCGCAGAGGGCTTAACATGTGTCGTGGTAATGGATGTTCACGCCATTACCGTTGCATACAACCTTAAAATAGTTGCTGCAGCCTGCTGAATCCGAGAATATTACACGTGAACTAGTGGCTAGATAACTTCTTGAAACAGTTGTAACCATAGCATTGGTTTGTTTCACAACGGCAGATGGCAACGCACAGACCGCAACATCAGCCACTTAACACAAAAGAAAAGTTACAAATCACAAGGTTGGGTGGTGGCTTTTTTTTTTTTTTTCTAGCTTCCTTCTTCCCACTTCCAGCAACGAAGCCGGCAAGGGAAGGAGGCAACCTCCCCCTGTCAATAGTCGACAGCTCAGAGGTGGCGAGAAGCAGGTCTCCTCAAAAAGAAAGAGCGATCGATCTCTTAGTCTTTGGTTCATTCCTCGCTTCTTGTCTTCCGGGAAGGAACAAAAAATGATGCCATCGCTCGAAAAGCCAAACCCCCAAAAATCCACCCCGCCAGCCAAACCGGAATCCCGCGCTGACACTTACACGGGGTTGGCCAACGGTATGAGATGATTGGCTGGATTCTCTGCTAGCCACCTGCGCCAGCGTTTGCACCAACAGCAACAAGATAAACCAGGTTTTCTGTTTAAACAACCGACAACCGACTTGTTAGTTGCCTAAATAAATTAATGACAAAATTGAAATAAGATAAAAAGAAAGAAAAAAAGAAAAAAAGGGAGAGATATCGTCGTCGTTTGCGCAGCGAATGCTGCAGCTCACGCGTTTGCTCTTTTCCCACAACCCCGTTCGGTGCTGTTTCATCTGGACCACAATGTGTTAACCGTTGGTTCAGAGGAGAACTCACCAGCCACCACCCACTCAGCCATACTGGCCTACCGACACTGATTTACATGTATGCATGGAGATCCGGTGCAATGTACAGTAACTATCACCGCCCGCTCGCGTCCAGTGTTCCACAGAGGGATAAGACACTCGCGTATCGATAAGGATCCCCATGTCCACAGTCCACGTAGGTAGTGTCATCCTTTGTCATACATCCTGACATGCTGCATACTGTATACCCCAGGCTCATATTGGTATAATCCCCTCCCTCCCTCCCAACAACACACCAATCCGGATAAAAATGGCCAGCCAGGCCGTCTGTCGGCCAGACTCCAGGTCTAAGAACAGCGTGTAGCTAAGTACCTTCAGGGGTGAATGTAAATAGCCGGTGGCTGCGTTGGCTGATGTTGTTCATTAAGGTGAAATGATAGGCCAGCATGATATATGGTCAGACCTATACAAGGACTCGGATTTTCAAGGAGCCTCTATTAATATAAATCTATCTTTCGGCCTTTTTTTCTTGTATCGTTTATTCGGGATTCGCATCCCATTACCGGTGTTCACTTACTGGTTCTCATGCCACAAAGAAATGGTGGTGGTTCGGCCTTCGCTGCCGTCCCCTCATCGCCTACCAATCACCAGTATCTGCACGTGCAGTATATTGGCTACCATTCTCCACCTCCATTCCACTCAGTGCCCGACTCTCGTAACAGCGTCGAACTCCCACTAATACGTGTTCCATACCTTTGACATATACGATCCGCCAAAGGAACCCCTTCAAAGCAGCCAAGACGTGTGAGACGACGCAGAGCATTGGTAGCCTGACCACCTCAGTCGCCATCGTTTTTGCACCCTCATATTCACCTGCGATATAGGCATGGATGGACTCGACCAGAAATCCAGATTTTATTGCCTCTAATAACACATAAATCAGCTCCAGCCGAGGGTATTCTTGGACCGCCACCTCAGAATTCATCGTTCTTTTTCTCTCCCTCGTTTTTGTGTGGACTGTGGAATAAGCCCTAGGGGCTAAGGTTTGCCGGTTTTCTGTATGAACCTTTGGCCCGTGTCCTGCTGGTTATTTGCTGGTTATAGTTCACCAGATGCTTATTCCGGCCGGCGAAGACAGATTAACAAAAGCCAGACCCCTGCTACAAGAGATCAAGTCAAGAGTGGCCGGTGCTCGGTAATACTGCCCAAATGAGGCTTGCTCCTCTCGTTGGCATCGCCACTGGAAGATACTCGCATGATGAGACGGGATCCAGACTCCCTCTCGCCAACTATAGGAGCAATCCCGCTTCTCTTCATCCCCAGGCAAGCGAGGCTTTGAGCATTCGGAGATATGCGTTATTGCTTAGAGTGAATTACTACTCTCCTTCGCTGTTTCTCGTCGGGGGAGAAAATTAGCAGCCAGCAAACCGGCTATGGCATGAAAGGAGATATTGCTGCGTATGGCATATCAAAGAAGCCTCCAGCGAGAAAAAGCCTTCCTTCACGTACGTCTCAATGCACTACTCTACACACAACATAGGTCATCCAAGCGTTCCCGCCTCGTCTCCACGTTGAAAAAATTGATCGGCGGTCGGGATAAGAGTTCTTTGGCGATCATCCCGGTGGGGGAGAACGAGTACGTGAGTGAGTGTGTATTGAGTAGTACTAGAGCGGTGAATGGTACAAAACATGGACGTGCGGGAGTTCTCCCGCGCCCCGAGGCAGACATAAAATAACATATGAGGAAGTCAGAAATAAGAAATGAAAATAAAAATAAAAATAAAAGAGCATGGTTGGAGGCGGCTTATCCCCTGGGCCTGGCCAAATCTCTGCCGCTTTACAGGGATTTCTGGGGGAGGAAATAAGAATACAACAATGCGTTGGTGTGGATTCTCTTGGTGGACCATGCTTGTTCTTCCTTTTCTTCCTTCCCCGTCTCTCACAATGCCTCGTCCCCTCTCTTCCTTCCTTCCTTCCTTCCTTCCCTCCTTTCCTCCCTCTCTGATTTCTCTTCAGGAAGTCCTTCCCCACACTCCTCCACCTTTTTTTCCCCTCATCCAGCCCATTTCCCCATGTTTTTCTCATCCATCACACCAGTGGCTCCCTTTCTGTTCCCCGTAGACTAAGCCCACTGTAGTCTGTACGCCAGAGTTTCATCATCCACCATCATACAAGAAAAAAAAGGAAAGAGCAGAAAAGTGACAGTCACGCAGTCATGCATTACTGTTGTGTAAGCCAACAACGAAGGATGCGCAGCTGCCTTTTCTCTCTCTTCGGCTTTGCCTTTCGTAATCTCACTCAAGCCCTCATCGGCCCTCATCTGTCCTTTCCCTGTCAGTTTCCCCTCATTCATAAATTGTGCGCCCTCTTTTCAAGCAATATAAAAACACCCTCTTGACTCTATCTCCAGTTACGTCCATATAGGCTTTTGCTCCAAAAAGCCCGCCCTGATTTGTATTCTTCTTTTTTAATCTTTCCCCGGACTTCTCCTGCCGTCGTCAGGTGCGTGCATGAGGCCAGCCACACATGCCTTGCTGTTGTCAGCTTGTATCTTCTACTTTTAATCCACCAGAACGTTCGGACCTTTGCAAGTCCCAGATACCCCAGGCCATCCATCTATTTACAGGCGAAGCACACAACCTACTCCACAAAGTCTGTATCTTCTCCACACTATAGCCCATTCAAGACATCTCGCTCTCGTCTCGTTTCCATTTTGGACTGTCAATCTCTTTTTTTTCCCTTTCCTTTCCTTTTCTTCTATCTTTCTCGCACCCCTCTCCCTCTCTGTCCGTCCCTCATTCTTCTCACCCACACCCCCTCTCCAATCTCCAATCAGTGTCAGCTCTGTCTCTCTCTCTCTCTCTCTCTCTCTCTCTCTATTCTCACCCCCCTATCTTGTGTGGCCCTCTGCACTTCGCCCGCACAAAGGCACAGCTTGTGTCTTCCTTTTCTTCTTCCTCTGTTCTCCTTGTCATGCTCGCATTTCTTTCCGTCAAGCCGATGTGCCGGATGCCGCTTTGACGGTATATTTTTTCTATATGTAGTCTTCCCTCACAAAATTTCCTATTTTCTTATTGGACACGCGTATCTGGGTATCCGATCTACTTGTCGCTCCATCGTATCTCCGTCTTTCCGTATAGCCCTCTAGGTACGATACGTGCAGTCCAAAGTACTTCTGACTGCCGACTCGGGGCTGACCTAGAGATGGAGGCCCTCGATTTGGGACACACTCAAATCAGGTGAGGCTTCAAAATATGCACTCTCCGTTTCCAACCTATGCATTTTGTGATACGGATGCAGGTCGGTTGCCAACTGGTGCGTGTAAGTCGGTACTGCATGTAAGTGTATGTACACTCCCCCCTCCGCATGTTTCGAGCCTCCTAGTATCACCGACGACTCTCTTATATCAGAAGTATTCGCTATCGTGCACGACATGTTGGTTTTCGGCCCAAGCGAAGAAAAAGAAAAAAGAAAAGGGGAGGACGAAAATACATACTGGTGAGTACCAGAAAAAGAGACATTTTTTTCTCTCCTCCTCGTCCCCCAGCCTGGATTATTTACTCCCAATATTGCATGTATTAATACTATATCCTCACCCTCTTTTCCTCCACCCTCCTCCCCCAGAGTCTCGTTTCTTTTCTCTCTAACTTTCACCCCTTCTCCATCTTCCATATAGTGCTTCCTCTATTTGGTTTTTCCTGCCGTGTGGTGGTCTATCTCTCACTCAAGAGAAAGAAAAAATGCATGGCCTTCCCACCCAACACACACACTCCCATCTATATATCAAAACATGCTCGGTCTAAGCTAGTTCTCGGGCCTTCTGCATATATACGGCTTCCATTATAGCTACCCAGCACAATTAATTCTGCCCCAGAAAATCCACAAGAGCCGGGGCACATGAGTTCCCAGCTATATTGCTTTTATATGCATCTGCTGTCTTTTCTGCCCTTCTCTCGTGTCTTCTTCGTGTTTTTCTTCAATCTATTGTGTGTAGAATGCATAGTCTTTTCTTCGTCCTCCATGAGCCTCTCTTTGTGGCCTTACCCCCCCCCCCCCCCCCCCCCCCC
>LNGL01000010.1:453991-479143 GCA_001510565.1 Knoxdaviesia proteae | reverse complement strand
CTTTTTCTCTCCCACCGTCTCTTCATCTCGCCTCAAAGCCAAAGCCTCTTCTCTTCTTAATACTCAGTCTTAATCCCGATATGTGCGGCCTTTCCTTTTCCCTCCCGTGCTGTAGTGCGTATGACTCTGCCCTTCTCGTGTGTTAAGACCTTCGTGTTGTGATATAGAGTCTGCGCTGAATCCCATGGCCACACTCTTCGGGACTGCATCGTACCCATCCGTCTCTCTTGCTCCATTTCTCACCTTCTTCATGGATGTACATCTCCGTCTCTCCACTTCATCCCCCATTCCCTCTCAAATCCACATGAACCTGCACCAGTATATATACTCCATCCATCTCCCGCCTCTCTTCTTAGAAACGACGAAGCACGAAATGGAATCTTCTTTCTCTCGGTATTTCACTTAAAGTTTTCCCATTCATTATCTCCTTCAAACCTTCTCACTATGCTCATTTGCTTTCCTCGCCAAGATATCTATTCCTATACATGAATAAATATATATATCTCACACCTCATCCCACATCTATTTTCTTTCATCACCATCAACATCACATCATCTTCCATCTTCATTCACCTCGTCTATAAACACGTTCCATACGCCGTTCCCCTCATTTGTCTGTCATATAACTATAAACTCACTGCAGTCTGCCCTCCGCCGGACATACTCTTTTCCTTCTTGCCTCTGGTTATAAGCATCCATCATATATCTCGTTTCCGCTTGGATCAGCCACAGGCACTCTTTCTCTATTTGACAGAACGAACTCATCTGTGGTCAGCCTTCGAGCACCACCAAGATAAAATCCACACAAATGGCTCCAGTCATCTCTGTGAACACCCAGGTGGGCATGTTCCATACCTTCCAAGGTGTAACAGCCCGCAAGAACTCCGCTCATAGCCAGGAAATCACCAAGCCGACTCCTTCGACCGGTGTTGCAAAACGTGTAACCACTCCCCATGCTTGTGCTGAATGCAAGAGAAGAAAAATGTAAGCTCCGGTATATTATTCTAGGTTTTCTCACCGCTATATAGAAGCTCACGCTAACATTTAATGCCTATCTCGGGCCTGTTATGTCTGAACCAGTCGTTGTGATGGACAACAGCCATGTGGTCAATGTCTCTCTAGCAGAGCACCTAAGCGTTGCTTCTATGACAAGCATCGCCAACGGGTGATTCCGTCAAGAAAGTAAGTAACCTAGCCTTCTAGTCTCTATAAGACCACAAGTCATTCTAACAACACCTTCTCTGAAGGACTCTGGAAGCTCTTTCTCAATCCTTGGAAGAATGCCGCTCCGTGCTGAAAAGACTCTTCCCGGGACAGGACGTACAGTCACTTCTCCCACTCTCAAGACAGGAGCTCCTTCGGCTAGTTGATCGGCCACTGTCAGACTCTTCGGCAATTACTCTGCCATCTCCTCCGTTAAACACATCCCCTCTCTCGGAATCTGCTTCTCCAAGTGCCCTGTCCCAGTTGGAACAGGTGCCTTTGAGAGACACTGAGTGGGATGAAGAAAGGAGAATGCGGGATCAAATCCCTGCCGAGTCCGACGATGTCAATGCCCTATCCCTCCCCTTTGATCGTCAGGCCTCATACCTCAGTGCCTTCTCAATCAAGGCCGCTCTCATGGTAATGTTGAAGCTCCAGCCGGGTCTCCGCTCCATCCTCTCTGCACCCATGACGACATCTCAGCCTTCCATCCACACTGTTGCTATCAAGCGAAGCCCGTCCAGCTGCTCTGATGCTGGACTCCTGGCAAATAATAAGCGTGTCCCTTGGTCCTGGAAAGGCCAGACTCTGGTTGACGCCTACTTCAAGCGCATCCACGTGTTCGCCCCTATGCTGGATGAGACTACATTCCGTGCCGATTACCTGGAGGGCCAACGGTCCGACTCCCCGTGGTTGGCTCTGGTTAACATGGTCCTCGCCATGGGAAGCATTGTGGCCTCCAAGTCTGATGACTCCAGCCATTACAACTACTACAGCCGTGCTATGGAGCATCTTCCCATGGACACTCTGGGCAGCAGCCACATTGAGTCTGTTCAGGCGCTGGCCTTGATTGGCGGATATTATCTTCATTACATCAACCGTCCGAACATGGCCAACGCAATTCTTGGGGCCACTCTCCGCATGGCCACCGCTCTAGGTCTTCACCGAGAGAGTCTAGCTCGGCCTGATGCCTGTGATCCGGCAGCGGCCGAAACTCGTCGCCGAACATGGTGGAGCTTGTTCTGTCTGGATACCTGGGGTACCACTACCATGGGTCGCCCATCGTTTGGACGCTGGAGTCCGGCTGTCAATATCCAACCACCCGAGTTCAACGCGATTCAGCAGCGTGACTCGGCTCAGCACGCTGGCATTCTCCCCTTGGTTGAGAACATCAAATTCTGCAAGATCGCAACCCAGATCCAGGATGTTCTCGCCGTTTGCCCATTGATGCGTGCCGAAGACCGGTGCAACTTTGATGATCAGCTGGTTGGTTGGTATAGCAATCTGCCCTGGCTGCTCCGAACCACGGATCCTTGCGCAGAGCCTTTGTACCTGGCCCGGTGCATGATGAAGTGGCGCTACCAAAATCTGCGCATGCTTCTTCATCGCCCAGTTCTTCTCAATTTTGCCTGTGCAGTTCCATCCCGGGTAACTGAAGAGGACATTGCTGCGATTGAGCTGTGTCGAGAAGCGGCAAAGGCCACGATCGAGGGTATCTCGGTTGAGTGGACGCGGAACCAGATGTCAGGATGGAACGCCGCTTGGTTCATCTACCAAGCAGCCATGGTGCCGCTAGTTAGCATCTTCTGGCAATGGAACAGCGCGCGGGTTCCCGACTGGCAAAAGCAGGTGGAGACAGTTCTTGAGCTTCTAGAAGCCATGGAAGATTGGTCGCTGGCGGCCAAGAGAAGCCGGGAGGTGGTGTGGCGATTGTATGAAGCCTCCCGCCAGCGGGTCATGGCCGTCTCCAGCCCGTTCCATGAGCTGGTGGCGTGCGAACAGCAGCACCCCGGTGCGATGTTGGTTGGAGATGAGATTCACATGTCTCCCATTGGGCTGGAGCCAGAGGCGATGGCAATGATGAACATTCTCGATCAGCATTCGGCCTTGGGGCTTGGCTCAGTGTTCTGGGGCCAACCTGGACCTATGGAGCAGGTTGAGCTTGCAAACTTCATGCCAATGGAATATGGCATGGTTGTAAATCACCACGGAGTCGGCATGGACGGAGTGGTCTATGTCTAAGAAAGCCTTGATCAAGAGCATTTTGGTGGATTATGTTTCTTTTGACCTGGTTTCATTTTTTCCCCATCTTTTTTTTCCGGTTTCTTACTCACCTCTTTTGAGTGTGGCCTTTTTATGGACGGATTGATGAGCCGTTATGACTTCTATTATGAGTTTGCGACTGGATACCCCCTGGCGATTTAACTAGAGAAAAAAAAAAGGAGGATGGAGTGTTTGCGAAGCATGGAGCAGCATAAATACCCCGGAGAATGAGAAGAGAGCACAAGGTTTGTGGAAGAGTTAATGAGTTGGACGAAGCATCTGCACGAGAAGGCGCTCGGTTTTCTTTTGGGAGTATCGCGGTTTGGCGTTTCCTTCAAGTTCGTGTTCATCTTGCTTGCATATGTCCCAGTTTATACATACCTGTAATGAATTGTATCTGCATCTTCCATTCAATCACTGAAGCTTGAAAATGTTAGGCGTAAAGGTAAAGAGTCGCCATGTCACGAAGCAAGCACATCCCAGACAAGACATAGTAAGAGCGACTCATAGCGCCTTCAGTCATGGCGTTTGAAGCTGAGGTACAAGCCAGGAAGGAACAAGCCAGGAAGGAAGAACAGCCGATAAAACAATTTCTAGCTTTCCGGCATATCGTATAACAGTTACACTTCAACATCGAACCATTACGTCCAAATCATCTCTCACCCTCGACTTTTCCAAGCATCATGGAACACCATCTCAAGTGCAATGTGCTCAAGTGTCGGCGAGACCTCCGAGACCGGGCGCTGGTCACGTCCTGCAGCCACATCTTCTGCCAGGAGTGTGCGGTGGCAACACAACTCTCGTCGGCGGCGGCGAACAGCTCGGTGGTGTGTCCGGCGTGTGGGACACAGCTGGACGGCGTCGAAGACGCCATGGTCACAAACCTCAACCCGTCGGAGGACTTCAAAACCTGCATTCTGAGTGGGCTGAGTCCCAGTGTGGTGATGGAGTGTTCGGGACGAGCGTTGAGTTTCTGGGCGTACCAGACCACGCAAGAAATGTTGGTTTGGTTCCATACTGCATACCATTGATTGTGTTGGTTCACTGACGGAATTCTCGTTTTTTCGGATAGTGTGTACCAAGGGCATTTATACAAAACCCTAACGGAAAGATACACGGAACAGAACATGCTGTTTGAAAAGGCCATCGGAGATACAAACGCGGCCATGGAAGCCATGAAAGCGAAAATGAAATGTATGTTGTCTCCATTATACTTGAAGGAAGCCTCCGTGTGTGCTAACAGGCCTCAACCGATGGCACATGGCGGTGGTGTGCAGCCATGATGGTAGAGCATGACAACTTGCGGAGAAGAAACGACGAGCTCATCAATGCGTACAAGGAGAAAAACAAGAAGTTGGTCAAGACACAGGAGATGTACGAAAAGGCAAAAAGCAAAAGCGAGATGAGTCACATCCAGACTGCGGCGTCCGAGGCGGTCAGTACTTCGATTCACGCCGTGTCGCAAAGCCGGGAGCCCAGCGGTTTCGATGCATCGGCACTAGGTTCCCGACAACAGCACATCAATCCTGGGATGGGTTGGGGGAAGCCACCGTTTGGACCGGTTTCAAATGCAAACAACCCGACTCAGCAGTTTGGGCGTGAAGACCTGTTCTCTTGGGGGGCAACGGGGCGTAGTCCGCAGAGTAATAGTGAGTTGCTCAATCCATTCACATTTTCTTTCCTGTTGTTTGTCTGCCATGTAATCGCACACTAACTGTTCACTTCCCTTCCGAGCATGGGAGAAGCTCTTCGCCCGAGACAGGATACCCTAGGCAGAGAGGGCCCGAACTCCCGGTTTGATTTCTTCGTGCCGGCTCCACCATACCCCGAGACCCGCGGTGCATTCTCGCTAGCAGCATCCCGACAGGAACGCCCCGGGCCGGCGCCACCACCACCACCACCACCGCCGCCACCAATGCCAGAGTCTAACATCCGCCATAGTCACGGCCACGGCAGCCGGGTGGAAAACATCGGGTCTCCTAAGCACCAACAGCGATTCGGGCTGGGCTCCGGATTGCGTATCAGCCTGCCCCCTTCGGAAGCTTCAACGGGACGAAGAAATGAGGATTTTGGTGATCGAGGAGGGATGTAGTGCCTATATGCACACGTGTGCCACTTGCATTTCATGTCCAATATGGTGTTTGACTACTCACAGCTGGGTGGTCCACTGTTTGACATCTACATAAGAAGTGCAAGCAACATTGGGGGCCAAGCCGTTTAAGATGTGCATTTGCGTGCATTTTCCGGGGTTCCAGAACGCGCGTCAGTGGGTGAGACTACGAGGCCTGTCGGTTCTGTTGCAACGACATACACGATCCTTATTCAACTGGGGAAAATAGATCTAGACCACATCGAATATCAAAAGCATTTCAATGTATCACAAGTTTTTCACGCTCGTGTTGAAAGCAAAAAGCCGTTCATCATACCATTAACCAGAACACAAAACACTGTGATACGAAGCTGTGGGTAGATGCATTCTGGGATATCCAGAGGAATTACGAACAGATTTTTCCCCTTCTTTTTGACTGGATATCCATCTGCACCGTAGAAAACAAGTGAGGCTCAGTCGGTTTCTCCATCTCGCTACAGCTAAAAATGGAAACTGCTGGGAGCTTCCCGTTAGGTGCATAAATGGCCCCACCAAAAAAAGGCAGAGGCAAAAGCCCGCAAAAAGCAACTTCGTATTCAGAATATTGAGCCCAAACCGGAATAGGCCAAATACTTTGGCATCGCAACTGATCCCGTATTAAGTTTTGGAGGGGGGTTCGTCGCTTTATCATTCGTTATCATTTAACAACCAGAACCACTTGGCTTTTTCGCCCATTTCTTTTTTTTTTTTTTTTTGACTTGATCCGGCGCCATTCGCTCCTTGTTCTCTCCCCTAATTTAGAACACTTTAATCCTGATTCATCCCATCGCGAACATTTCTCCTTTCCCTTTATTTTCCTAATGGAATTATTTCTTTTTTCTGGTAGGACATAGCCAGGTTTAATTCTTCTACGCTCCATTTTTTTATAAATGCGAATGATACCTTCACACGATAGTTGTCCTCGTATCCAACTCTATCCAGCGCGTCTAACCGTGTCCTTTGTTCTCTCCCCTGTCTCCGCGCGTCTATCTCGAGTACGGCCGGGCTCAAAGCCTCTCACAAGCACGATAATCCGATACCAACAGATCTAATGGGGAAGAAATGTACGACATATCTTTTGACTTCTTTTTATAGCTATTAGCGGAGGGTTCCAGCTTACACGAACACTAACATCTCCTTATCTCGGCTATCTACAGGGCGCTATGGCATCATCTTCGATGCCGGATCGTCGGGCACTCGACTATACATCTACAAATGGAAATCGCCAACCAAAGCCGTTAAAGCTGCGTCTGAAGCCGACTTGCACGAGCTGCCCGAAATCGAACTCGTAAAAAACAAGAAAATCCACCCCGGAGTCTCGACATTTGCCGACAAGCCCGCTTCCGTCGGTCCCGAACACTTGGAAGAGCTCGTCAAAGTGGCCCTCAAGCACATCCCCTCCGACAAAGTCTCCGACACTCCCGTATACCTGATGGCAACCGCCGGAATGCGCCTGCTACCCAAGCCGAAACAGACCAGATTACTGGAAGAGTTGTGCGATTACATCAAGGACAACACACGATTTCAAGTGGCCGACTGCAAATCCAATTTTCAGGTCATTCCTGGTGACACTGAAGGCCTCTATGGTTGGTTGGCTGCCAATTATCTTCTGGGTGGCTTCTCGGCTCAGGATCCACACGGCCATTCGGGACACAGAACATTTGGTTTCCTCGACATGGGCGGCGCCTCGGCGCAAATCGCCTTCGCACCCAACCGGACTGAGGCGACGAAACATGCAAACGACCTGAAGCTGGTTCGGTTACGCACGCTGAATGGCGCTACGACAGACTACAAAGTCTTCACCACTTCGTGGCTGGGCTTTGGCGTCAACCAGGCCCGCGATCGATATATTGCCAAGCTACAGGACAAGTACGGCTCAGACAGTGGTGTTGAGCTTCCCGATCCGTGTCTGCCGGCTGGCCTCCGCACTACCCTCACTGGTGCCCAGGTCACCGATACCTTAGCCGCCACGTCGACAAATTCGGTTACCGTCATCGGAACCGGCCAGTTCAAGGACTGTCTGGTTGAAGTCGAGCCCCTACTAGAGAAGCACGCGCCGTGTCCGGACGAGCCGTGTTTGCTGAACGGACAGCATGTGCCGGCAATTGACTTCAACGTCAACCGGTTTGTGGGTGTCTCGGAGTACTGGCACACCACGCACGGAGTGTTTGACGACGACAGCGACGACGACGATGCCGCGTTCGACCTTGAGACATTCCAGACCCGTGTCGGCGCCTTCTGTGGCCAGAACTGGCCGACCATCTCGGCAACGGTCGACACCAACGGCAAAAAGGCCGAGTTGAAGATGAAGGATGCACAGGAGGCGTGTTTCAAGGCGTCGTGGCTGATCAATGTATTATATGAGGGCATCGGCGTTCCGCGTGTGGGACTGGAAACACATCCCGCCCACTCCAACTCATCGAATACCCCGTTTAAGTCCGTCGAGGACCACGGCCAGAAGTTCCAGCCCATTGACAAGATCGATGGCGTTGAGGTGAGCTGGACGCTCGGCAAGATGCTTCTGTATGCCTCGGGCCAGATCCCGCCCATTGACGAGGGTCTGCCGGTGGGATTTGGAAGCAACGAAGCCGGTGTGGTTCCGGCGGATTTCGAGTACGCTGGCTCGGTGCCGTACGGCCCCGGCGGCACCGGGGGCTACTTTGGGGATGACTCGCAGGGATCCTTGTCGGGCATGTTTGCCATGGTGATACTCCTGGTCATCTGTGGTGTGCTGCTCTGGCGGAAGGAACGGCGGATGCGGCTACTATCGCTGATCAAGCGGGTGATCCACCGGCCACGGAGATCCGGCGGCGGTGGCAGTGGGCGGAAGGCGTCCGCATGGATGACGACGTCATCACTGGCCCGGAGCCTGTTTGGCGGGCGGGGACCGGTGTATGAGCGGGTTATGGAGAACGGCGAGTTGGGCCACGACCAGTTTGAGCTGTCGGGGCCGGACTCGAACGACTCGGACAGTTCCGCGGGTGGGAACGACTTTGTCACACAGCGATTGGGGCTGACGCCGTCGGCCAGCCGATCGAAGCTGTCGAGTCTTGCTGGGTGGAGTGGGGAGAGCGGGGAGACGGCGATGATGGATCGGAGTGGCTTGGTGGTGCGCACCGAGAGCCGCGACCGACTGTCGCCGAGCATTCAGATGCTGAATGCGGGACGAAAGAGCCGGGCGGCGAGTCCGACAGGAATGAGGCTGAAGAGTCCCAGATAAGATAGGCGGTGTGCAGTGCAGGGGGTGCGTATGCTGTGTATGCTGTGCAGTTGGATTTGCTGGGCATTTGAGATGTCTGTGGTTTTTATTTTCTTATCACTGGGAGTACATGGACTTCATCATTTCTTCTTCTTCTTCTTCTTCTTCTTTCATGGTATATATTAGAATAGGTCTCTACATTATGATACAAGCTCTTCAAGTGAAACACGCAACACTGTGTAATGATGCATCCAGCCTTCCATCTGGTTGCTATGTTCTCTCTGTGTCTTTGGCATTCTATTTGTTCATTCACCTAGGGGGTCTGCCAAGTTCTGTGACGATCCCATGGGCTCTCCGTGCGAAGTCGGCCCATCTTAGTCCGACTGTCGCTCCAGGAACCCGGGATCTGACCGAACCCGACCCTCGAAGCGGCGCCACCAATCTTCAAAGGCCTTGAGGGGGACGACCTCAACGCCGCCGGCGCCGACAGTGCCACTGAAACTAGCGAGGAAGTTGAAGGCGTTCTTAATGATGCTCTGCGCAAGCTTGATAGTCAGATCGCGGTTCGACTGGGCGGGGGCACCAGTGGTGGAGACGAGTGCGGTGGAAGAAGCGTTGGTGGTGGGCGGCTGGGGTGGGGCGTTCTGGATACGCTGGGCGACGGATGCGGCTGGTTCGACGGCGACGCACAGGACGAGGGCGGCGTCGCCGGGCGGAGTAGGCACTCCGGTGGGGACAACTAGGCAGGATTCGCGGCCGGGCCCAATGCCGCTCAGGAAAGTGAACGAAGCGGTGGCAGAGGCCGGGGGGTAATCGGGCCCGGCGGCGGCCACGGCAGCAGCCGAAGTGGCGTAGATGGCGGCAGCCGAGTCGGCAGGCAGCTGGACGCCGGGCAGCAGGAACACGGCGATAGAGTCTGACGAGGGTAGGGTGGTGGGCAGGGCATAGAAGAGGGCGGACGTGGCAGGGGAGGTGTAGACGGGGTCCGTGATTATCGGGTGGCCGACCGGGATGATGCCGAAGGCGGGGCTGGACATTGCCGGTGCCTTTTTATAGTACAGTGTGCGGGGGCGGAAGAGGGGGCCGGATCCGGATTGGATAGGGGTGCTTGGCCTCTTGGAGGGTCTTGGGGAGGTGAATTTTCATGCAGTTGATGGTACTCTAATATGATAGAGGAGGCGACTAGAGAGGAGTTTTCATTCTATGAACAATAGCAAAGGGGGTTGTATATGCTTGAGAATGATGAGTATGGGCTTTATTGTATGAACACGGACAAAGGAGCAGAGGCCTTCATGTTATATATGCATTCCTCTCTATGGAGAAGCAATAGATATTTCCTCAAGCTTAGTTATTCATGAGACTGGCTAGTGAACAAAGAGTTTCTTAGGTTTGATGTGTTATATGTGGCTTGTGTGGATGGAGAATGGGTGGAGAGTAGTCAGCGTTAGGGTTCGGGTTGTACTTGAAGGTGAGTCCCACATACTATGGAACTGGTGTGTTCAGGGAACAAGCAGTTAGATGAGTTCCCCCATTGGCAACTGTCACAGCTTTATCTAGTACAGGACTACAGGTGTCGGAGAAGGTTACAGTGCAACCCTAAGAACACTACCTAAGCATGTTACACCACACCACAGTTACATACCAGACATACCTGCAACGCAAGAACAGGATTCTTCTTCTTTTTTTTTTTTTTTCTGAGGGGGGTTGGGTTTCTTGGACGAGACGACTGACCTGCCTATCGCGGAATGCAGGGTGCCAAGAAGGATCTCGGCAAGGCAGCAGAGAGACCCTTTGCAAGTCAAGAGGGAAAAAAAAGAGTCGCTGGCGTAGTGGTACGTGCCGGGCGAGAGACACAGGAGGCAAACGAACGAGCGAACGAGCGAAGAGCGAAGAACGAAGAACGAAGAACGAACAGCAAGGAAAGGAAGAGGAAGCAACCGAAAGAAAGAAAATAAACAAGTTAGGGGGAGCATGTCAGATAGACATTGCCAGGTGGTCAGTCGCAAATGGGGCCTCGTAAAAATGCAGAGCAGACATCCTAACCTGTCATGGACGACGCACTGCATGCTGTACGCAAATACAAACGGTGTGTGGTGTTAGGAAGATCCAACTGGGAAGTCTGAAAGCGTAGGACTTTCACCTAAACTGGACCGGTCTTTTTTTGATGCAAAGGAAACCAACCCACCGTCGCCCGCCCCTCACGCGAGCAGCTTTCTGCGTCAGGCCTTTTTCTATTTCTCTTTTCTATACGAGCGGAAAGGAGAAAAGGAGGGAGGGTTTGGAAGATTTTGTCGGAGAGGATGACGGAGGTGGACACATGTACCGACTACGAGGGACATGAACAGTATCTATCCCTCTAGCACTAGCGAGTGACTGCAGACTGACGATTCCTAGAGATAGAGGCGATGATTACCATGATTTCCGGTTCGTATACAACTCGTGGACGTCTCGTACTGGTCAACGATCTCTTGACATCCACCGAGCGAGAAATGAGGATCACCGATCTGAAGAGAACAAGAGGGAGAAAAAAGGAAACTATAAATCTAATTTCCGACGCCATTTGGGCAAATACGGCTTGTCCACCCCCCTCACAAAGGGCCCAAGAGAGAAAAAAAAAAAGGGAGACAGGACAGAAAGGACAGACACTCACTCACTCAATCCACGCGTCCAGAAACCGTGATAACCTCACAGCAACCAGTCACAGTGTCCAGATAGCAACGATGGCTCTAATCAGGCCAAGGGCATCGCTGGGATTAACGGGGGGAATGGATGAGTGGATGTGTCCTGATCTGAGGTTTCTTCCCAACCACACCCGTTGCTGCCATATACAGTAGGTGCATTTACTTTCTGCATACCTGCCTCTGAAGCTTTTTTCCACGCCTCTTTTTTTTTTCTTTTTCCCTCCTCCTCCTGCGACTTAGCCACAGGAATGCTGGGCGAACAAAGCAAGCTGGACGTGATACAATTGGTGAACACCTGAACAGCCACGGGCTTTGGTGTAGTGAAGAGGAGGATTTGGTGGTGGTGGTGCCACTAGATTTCGTCTCATGTCTCTCTCCCTCTCTCTCATTTTCCTCCCCTTCAATCTTTCCTATGGTTGGCCTCTCGCAAGACCTGCATCTGGAATATCTCTCTCGCAGTGCCAGCCTCTGCTTGGTGATATGCATGTCATAGGCGTAGTAGGTCTAGGCCCGTTGACTACACAACCCCGATAATGCAAAATCACCACTCCAAGTATCCCTTCTCTCGTCTCCTGCGTCGTTCTGTCTATGTACATGGTACATACATACCATACACCTCACCTAAGGATAGACTGAACTGTAGATACTGCTCCTCGATGTACACCTAACGTACGAACAAGTACATACATACTTAATGTAGATGTCTCTCTCCCTGTTCCTCAAGCCAATTATAGTGTAACAATCCTGACCGTGAAATCCGTCTGGCCTTCGATTTTTTTCTAGGCCTTTCCTCCCCCTAGTAACAAGCCACAGTAGTCAGCAGAAACTTGACAGAGATTTTTTTTTTTTGGGGGGGGGGGGTTCTATACCAGAACCAACCTCCTGTTAACTATACTTTGTTCCTTACGGGCCACACTCTCCTTCTGTTCTCACCACCTCCTCCTTTATATCCTCCTTTCTTTTTTGTAAAACTTTTTATATATATATACATTTCTTACTACACGTAGGCAAAAGCCATTGGCTCTCTACACTGGTTCTCTCTATCTGCTTCTCTTCTTCTCTCTTACTCTCTCCTGTTTCCCCCTCTCTCTCTATCTCTCTCTATCTCTCTCTCTAGATGCCCCGTGCTCTGTTTCTTCCTCCATCTCTCTCCTTCTGATTTGCCCCTGTGATTGCCCAGACTCTCACTCTAACTCTCACTTCCCCTTCTGTTTCCTCTCCTTCTCTCAAATCCACCTGTAAATGTCCCTAGACGTCACCTTGTCTGCACTCATGCACGCTTAGCCGGAACATGACCCCCTCGCTACGATGCCTTTCCTTCGCCGTCGCGGCATCATGGCCAGCGAATCCGATATGCGTCGACACTCGATGGATCCGGCCCAGCTAGATTCCGATCCGTCGTCTCCTCCAAACTCCACCAACCACCATCGCGACTCTCCGCAGCCCGATGCTTTGCCGTCGTCCGCCACCGTTGCCGACTCTTCCGCTGCCTCCGCGGCTTTCCGCTCTTCCAGCCCCCCTCCTCCTCTCCCTTTTCAACTCTCGCTACCCGACGCAACCCGTCCTTCTCCGGCCGTCCCGGTGTCCCCGGTTCACGTTGTCCACGCCCACTCTTCTCCTTCCAACGACCCATTCATCCTCGTCGACCTTCCTGGCCACAACTCCATCGACTCTCGACCCTCCTTCCAACACTCGTTCATCGAAGATCATGACGACGACAACAGCCACAGCCTTATTCCCCCACGCGTCGGCTCTCCTCCCATCCATCCCGAATCCACAAAGCACCGTCGCTTCTCGGTTCTGCGCTTCCGGAACGCTTCCGACCCTCAGCTCTCCTTACGCGCAAAGCAGATGGCCGAATCTTCCCCTCCGCCCGTTCCTGTTCCTCGTAAGCTTTTCTCTCCCCTAGCCTTTTTTCCTCCTGTGTTTCTCTCCTTGTTTTTATATGTTATAAACCACCCCCCCAAACAAATTCTGTACTTCTCTGAGGCTTCTAGAACAGTACTGACACCAAAACCCCTCGAAAACCCACAGCTCCTTCAATCATCACTACTGCCCCTACTTTTGGTCTCGACGAATCGGCCAATCGGCGACAATCGAGAATCAATCTTGGTGGCCGACTGCGATCCGTCAAGAGCCGAGATACTTCGCTTGCCAGAAAACACTCCATCTGGTCCCGATCGAGGCGTGACGACCCTCCCGACCTCCCCGATTTGGATTCCTCTCTATTCCCCGTCGAGCCCACCCATTCACACAACTCCACCCGCTCTCACCACCTCTCTCTCGATCAGGATCGCATCCCGCTCACTCTATCCCCCCCACTAAGCCCTTCTCGTTCCGATGCCGGCGTGGTACCGCCCGATTTTCTCGTCGCCCCCCCCGAAAACTGCCCCGATACCACCGACTCCCAAAATGACGCCACTTCTGAGGAACCTCCTTCACAGTCTTCCACCACCTCGAGAAGTCTGAGAGGCCCTTCATCAATCTTCAAAATTCCCCGCCGTCGTCCAAAGATTCCCGAGCCGCTCTTTCCTCTAGGCCATCTGCCTCAGAAGGCCAAGGCCAGCCACGAACAACTGCACCCGTCTTCGGTCCACCACCAGTCGAATGGAAGTAATGGAAACAACAACGTCTTAACCGTTCCTGGCGCCTCCAACACCACTCCCCGGAAATCTGCTGGCGGCATCGCCTCGGCACATTCCACCCCGGGAACTCCTCGTGCTTCTCTCACCCGGAACCGGGCCCTCAGCCCCAATCCATCTCCATCTCCCGCCACTGCTTTGCTTCGGCCAGGATCCGTAAAATCCGGCCAATCCTCCCCCACCCGACTTCCCGTGGGCCGCCGTGGCCGCTCGTCGACTCTGAGCTCCGTCACACGCGATTCCGGTGACGACTTCCTGGTCCCCCCCACTACCCGCACCTCCTTCTCCACCGGCCGCAAGAGCTTCGGCGACCTGTTTGGCCTCAACCGTCTCCGCCAAAACTCCGATCTTGCTCCCGGCAGTAGCGCTCTGCGCCAGGGCGCTCTTACTCCGGCAACCCCCATTTCCAATACTTCAAAGAACAATTCACTGCAACTTGTGCGCGAAGAGGCTGTCACTCTGCCCGAACGACGCGACGATGACACCCCTGCAAAGTTTCTGGCGCGCGTCGAAGAGGTTGTCAACCGTGGCATCATTGCTGCTCTTTTATCCAAGGGCAGTGATTCCTTTTCTGCTGCTGTCCTGCGCAGTTACATGCGGAAATTTAGCTTCTTCGGTGACCCCATGGACATGGCTCTTCGGAAGCTTCTGATGGAGGCTGAACTGCCCAAGGAAACCCAACAGATCGACCGCTGCCTGGTCGCCTTTGCTAACCGATACGACGAATGCAATCCGGGCATCTATTCGAACCCCGACCAGGCCTACTTTGTCGCCTTTTCGCTGCTCATTCTCCACACCGACGTGTTCAACAAAAATAACAAGCACAAGATGCAGAAAGTCGACTACTTGAAGAACACCCGCGACCAAGGAGTCTTTGACGACATCTTGGATTGCTTTTACGACAACATCACCTATACTCCCTTCATTCATGTCGAAGATGACTTTGACCTGAACGGCGATCGCAGCAACTCGTCGCAGACGAACCTTGCTAGCAAGCGACGAATCCTCTTCCCCGGTCCCCAGCAGGACCCAATCAAGCGACCCTCGAAAGAGCCATTGGACCCCTACAACCTCATCCTTGACCGAAAGCTCGACTCCTTGCGTCCGAACATCAAAGACGTCATGCAGATTGAAGACAACTATAACTATCTCGGCTCTGCTAATAGACTCGATCTGAAGGAGTTACAGAAGACCTTCTTTCGCACCGGTGTCTTGCAGATTGTGTCTGCACGATCCCGCCCTGATGCTTTCATGTCCGAGAAGACGGCCACGAATCCCGAAGAAGCCCACCCGGGCATTGTTGACATCAAGGTCACCAAGGTTGGCATGCTGTGGCGCAAGGATGCCAAAAAGAAGAAAACTCGCTCACCCTGGCAGGAATGGGGTGCGATTCTCACCGGCGCCCAGTTGTATTTCTTTCGAAATACTGCATGGGTCAAAAGCCTCATGCACCAGTACGACGCCCATATCAAGCAGGGGAATGACGGCATTCCAGTCATCTTTAAGCCTCCGCTAGAGCAGTTCAAGCCCGATGCGCTAATGTCCACCGATGGGGCTGTTGCCTTGCGCGATTCCTCTTACAAAAAGCATAAGCATGCCTTTGTGTATGTTCGCCACGGTGGTTTTGAGGAGGTACTGCTCGCTGATGACGAGGACGAAATGAACGACTGGCTGGCAAAACTGAATTATGCCGCAGCTTTCCGAACTTCCGGTGTTCGCATGCGGGGGGTTGTTGGCGGGAACTACGATGGCCAGAGCCGCCGTGGCATCAGAAGGCTGGACAGTGCTGAACCGACCCAGCTCGTGCAGACCCCCACGGGCGAAGTCAGTATAGTCCGCGGCCGTATCGACCGCAAGATGGCCGATGACATTCTAGCCGCGCGGAGAGAGATTATTGCCCAGAAAGTCAAGGAAGCTGACGAGAAACTGGATGGTCTTGAGAAGCAGTTGGATCTGCAACTGAAGAATGCTCGCCATCTGCAGATCCTTGCCCCTATTCAAGCCAAAACCCGAGACCAACTGCTCTTGGCTGCCGCAAGAATAGCTGCACAGATCAAGTGGACGAGAACCGAGATTTGGAAGGTTCGCTGCCACCGCGATATCTTGCTCCAGGACCTTGATGAAGAACGCCAGCTTCTGAGCCCCCCTCAGACTTCACAGGTCGGTGCCATACTCTCCGATGGCGAGGCCATTCTGCGTGCTAGTACGCCGCCAGCCACGCCGCCTCCTGGAGACTCCCGTATCGGAACAGCATCCAGTGTTCCGTCTACCAAGAAGAGCCCATCGAGAGTGCCGGAGCCTTTGACATTCTCCGCCGCAGGCGCTCTATCGGTTCCTGCCCCCTCAATCCGGTCTGGCACCACTGATTCTCCCGATACCGAAGAATTCCAGACCCCTCCGACTAGCGCAACCCTGCCGATGAACAATATGGATGCTCTCACTGGCGGCCGCAAGATGTCGGTGGCTTCTGGCAGCATTTCTGCATCGAGCATACCCCCGGTATACGCGACTCCCACGAAAAGCCGACCCCGCGAGTCAGACCAGTCTCTTCACGGCTCGCCGAGCCGTAACCGACGAGGAATGGCCGATACCGAAACTGGCGGAGGAGATGATGCGGATGAGGCTGAACGCGCCTTGCTGGAGCAATCTGGATTACTCAAGTCGAAGAAGGCTCGTCGGGTTTCTAACAACTCGGGACCCGCCGCTCCTCTGGGCTACGACGACGCCGGTGATTCGGCGGATGCAATGACACCTGGAGTAACAGATAAGGAGAAACACGACAGAAACAAAATCCGCCGCAGTCTGCAGAGAACACTTCGTGAAGGCGCTGGCCACCTTTCGCATAGAAGCAGAAAGGGCAAAGATGTCGCTACGGCTGGCGGTGCCTCGGCAGATGACTCTCGGAGAGGTGGTGGCCACCGCGACGGCCGTGACGGCGGCGAAGACGGACTTTCGAGAGGATCGGGAAGCTTTGTTGTTCACGGCAAGAAGGCATCTGTCATCAACTTTGGTAGCGAGCTGCAGAACATGACTCCCGACGACAAGATGCGCCAGCGCAAGCTGTCTCGGTCGGAAGAGCCGATTCCACAGTCACCCACCACCAGCATTGACTCCGAAGATTTCCAGTCGGCCATTGTCGAGATGCAGAAGGCTCGCGAGAACCGCCGGGAATCGGCCACCAGTGCCAGCACCGCCACAGCCCGGAGTTTCCGCGAACTGCACCACCGGTATTCATCGGCTCATGCGGCCAAGACTAGCGGTGGTGCATCGAAGCTAGCCGTGCCGTCGGACACGGAGAGTGAGATTGCCGTGAGCTTCTCGGATGGGCGCCGCACGCCTCTGCCGCCGATCGACAATGACTCGAGTGATTCGGAGAACGAGTCATCCTTGCCGGCTGACTCTTCGGCGTCAGCAAGGGGGCGGGGACGAGGAAGCCGGAGCCGAAGCCAACGGAGAAGAAGGCTTGCCAGCGTCGATCTGCACGAGGACGACGAAAAGCAAGATGAAGAAGAAGCGAAACCCGTGGTGGCTGTCTCGGTGCCTCCGCGCCGGCCGGTGCTTGCGATCCCGAATTCCGACGCCGATGCGGCCGATACCAAGTCGGACTCGGAGCCCGATCGGCTGCCGAGTCCGGCTGTGCAGGCTGTTGGCGCCTGAGCCCCAAATAGGACGACATTGGACTCTTCTAATGTCCTCCGTTATATTGCACCATGATACACATATACCTATGTAGTTCTTGGTTCTCGGTGCATGTTTTGCACCCGCCCTCTAAACACTCTGACTCTTTGTAAACCCCCTACGATTGTTGTCTCTTGCTCGTTTTTTCTCTTTCCTCTTTTATCCCACCTCTATTTTCTCCTCGGGGTTCCCCTCTCCAATCAGGGCCCTATTTCCTCCCTCCTTTTCTTTTTTTTTGCTGTATTTGTTTCCAGTTAAAATCTTCACGATCATTCTTCCTCTGTATCAACCCCCGTACTCTTGTTCTTCCTGTTTTCTTGAACTTGTACTCTTGGACTTCTTTTTTTGTCATCTTTTGGGGAGGGGTTTGTATCAATCATCATAACGAAGCGAAACAATTAAGGAATCTTCTTTTTTTCCTGCTGTCTGTTGGATCGACTGGTTTTTTTTTGTCTTGCTTTTTCCGTCTCACTTGTTTGCGTACAGTTTAGGCCCCGGAATTATTTTTTTCAATAGAGGAAACACAACACTGAAAATTTCGGAATGGAGAGAAAGAGATGGAGGGAGACAAAAAAGAACAGAAGATTAAAAACAATTGTATTCTGGCTCGTCAGCATTGGATCTCTTGATTCTTTGGGTGCAGGGGGGGATTTTCCTTTCCAGATTTCAAGATCTCCTTGTACCCCTTTTCTTCGTGCTACTTGTTCGGTCTCACGACACCACTTTGAATTAAAAAAACCCTCAACGACATGTGTCAATTAAGAATCAGAGTGTGCGTAAAACTTGTGTGTTCTGCACACCATAAAAGTTCTCGTGGAGAGAGAGGTTGATTGATAGATACATGATACGTTCCAACCTTGACGTCCCATCAGTTAATCTATTTCTTGCCCTTCTTCTTCCGCTTCGAGACTGTCGACTGCGTCGGTGCCTTTTCAACCTTAACGGCTCCAGCACCGCCCACCAGTTCCAGTGTCTCCTCCGTCTTGACAAAGCCACCCTGGGTAGAATCAGCGGCCTTCTTCTTGCCCTTCTTTCCCTTGGGACGGTACGATGAGCGGTCGCGGAGCGGCAGCCAGCGTTCAGGGTCGGGCTGCTTGCCTTCCTGGTAATTGGCGGGAAGCTTTCTGCGCTTGCGCTTGCGGGTGCCAGCGGCAGCGTCGGCACCGTCACGGCGACGCTTACTGGATTCGGTGGTGGGGGTGGCGGCCGAGCGTGCGGCTGGTACGCCACTGGAGACAAGATCAGCAACGTTGATTCCTTGGGTGAGCGACTCGATGGCGTCGAGGCTGTCAGCGAGCTCGTCAATGTTGCCAGAGGGGACATCGGCTTCCCCACTGGCGATGGTGGCGGCCACGATACCTGGGGCAGCAATGCTGTCTCGGGGTGTCGTGTCATAGAGACTATTGAAGGTGGATAGCGCAACAGAGACATTGTGGCGGTCCTGCGATTTCAAGAGCTCCAATGCAGCTTCCCGGAGCAGAATCGGCGCAGCTGCGGCCGACTTCTTCTCCCAGTATGAGGCGGCCTGTGCGAGTTCAGTCCGAATGGACCGGATTCGGCCGAGCTTGCGGCTCAGGCTGACTGCAAGGGCAACCAGACCCGGGGAATAGCGGACCTCCAAAGCATCCGGGTTGGACTCTCCAAGCTTCTCTAATGCCTGAAGAGACTCGGCCAAATGGCTCGCGGCGACGAGGAGGTCTCCAGACTCCACACACAGCTGTACCACAGCGAGCAACAGGCCGATATCAGTCGGCCGTTTTTGGTGCAGGGCAATGGCCGAGCCCTTGACTGCCTTTTCCTTCTTCTCCCACGAGGCTGCGAGGATGTTGGCAACTGACTGTCGGTTGATGCTCGGGTCTGCCGTTGGTGACCGTTTGGTGCAGACATCGGCGGTTTTCGACTCAATACCAGAAAACTTTTGAGCACGCAGGCCAAGAACCATTTTGTCGTGGGATATGGCAGACGTTTGGAATTTGAATAGTTTGTGCTCGGCTGCGGAGGGAATGACTTTGGAAATTTCTTTTAGAGCAAGAAAATTGTTGTTAGGGACAGTGAGAATTGCCCGGTTGAAGCGAGCTAGAGCGGCCGATTCATCGTCGCATTCCCTAATGAAGATGGTGATAAAAGAAGAGCCGGTTAGCCAAATGAGTGCCTGCTGCGGTTGGAAATCGCCAGCCTGATATTTTTCGTTCTAAGGAGAATCTGCGTAAGTGGAGTGGGTGTTCAATGAAGAGTGCTTACTCAAACGAAGATACCGAATCTAGAAGTTTCCGCGAATGGTCCTGGAGTCCCAATTTCGAGTAGACAAAGGCCTGCTGAACCAAAATTGGAACAAGCTCGGCTTGCTTCTCGGAGGGAGATAGATCATCGGCAGCGTCACAGAGCCGTTGGGCCAGTAACAAGAAGGACAGCGCATTCTTGAGACGTCCTTGGGACACATAGAGACATGCTTGATTGTAGGCAACCTCAAAGGAGGTAATCTCTGATGGATTGTCTGAGGGGGGTTGATATGACGTGGGAAGACCCTGCCATCCAAGTTGTGTAGCTGTGGCTAGCTGGTTGATCTCAATGTCTTGGAGCGAGTCGACCAGATTGGAGGGCGAAGACGAAGTGCGAATGGCGGCATAGATGCTCTCAGCAGCAGGAAAACTCTCGGCACGGTAGAGCACCTGGGCTTTCAAGTGGTTGAGAGCTTTCGATGACCCTCCCTGTGGAACGCTGTCGATGACGGCCTGGGCAGCATCAAGTTGGCCAGTCTTGTAGAGAATATAGGCGTATTCGAGCGGGCACTGCTTCTTGACGGCATCACCAGCGGCGTCAGCAACGCGCAGAGCATCGTCGAAGCGGTCGAGCTTAAGTAGGGCTATGAGTTGTGTGCGATGTGCGGTGATGTCGGCCGGGTCTGCTTTGGCGGCAGCGCTGGCCACCTTGAGGATGTCGTTGTGATCGTCGATAGTAGCTGCCCGCAGAGCCGCCGCAAGGCTGGCCGAGTGGGTTCCGGACATGACGACGGCAGCGAGGTGAGGGACACGGGTCTCTCTCTCTATCTCTCTCTCTCACACACATACACACACTTTTGGGGGAGGAGATTCAAGATCCGAGGTGAGGAAGATATGGGAAGGAAACGAAATGAAGTTGGAGCGAAAGAAAAGAAGAAAAAGGGTGGGCCGGGATCCCAGGTTTTGAGACCAAAATGCACCCCGCCGAACAAACGTCTAAGTGTCTCGTGTGTGCAGAACTGTGGGAGCTGACCTTGAAAAACAAAAACACCGAAATACGGCCAAACCCGCGGAGTCAGTTGTTAAACTTCAATTCCACCAACAAGACAATTGTTGAATAAGTCATTCCCCCCTTGGATATCTTGAGCAGAAAAAGAAAATAATGCCCCGTGAATTTAGTTGGTGGTGATCTGATAGAATTTTGGGGTTTTCCACTTTCAATTCTGGTTGTGGGGGTTATGGCGGCTAAACCGTGGAATATTTCAATTCCCTTCGTGGGGTCATCATTTCACATTCGATGGGTCCTGCCGCCGTTTCGAATATTTAGTTATCCGGCATATATACATAAACGCAGTATATATCGATACATATAATAGGTAGGTAATTTCACGATGGGTATCATTGTTCTGAATTTCATGGCTTTATCTTCTTCTATCTCTTCCAAAACCTCCATTCCGACGTCTTCTTCTCCCGCTTCTTGAGCGTGGCCGGGGCCGGATATTGATACACCGGGTATACCACCTTCTCAGCAAACGAGACACTGGAGGATTTGCTGAGGCGATGATGGTCAACGTGCGCCTTTTGACGGTCAATCACCTGGCCGATCTTTGTGCTCTGGGTCCGGATGGTAAGATCGGACTTCCTCCGGTCGGGTTCATGTTTGCTGTTCGCATGGCTCAGCGTCTGCCGAGATGAAGACACCGACGACCCGCGGGACCCCCGGTGTTTGTGTGATCGGCTTACAGTCCGGGCGGGGGAGACCGGCGAATGAACCACTGCCCGACTCGTTGGCCGTTGATTTGTGTCTAGTCGGACCGATAGAGCTTCCATCACGCTGACAATATCGTCCCTCGAGGACGTGGACATCTTGCCCAGAGACTCCAGATCGAGCTTTTCCGGGTGTTTGCTGGTCGACAGACACATGACCAAAGAGTCAAGAGCCCGAGTCAGACGCCGTAGAATTCTGTGAAGCTGCTTGTGTGCGATATCTGCCGGGGAAGGGGTTGTTGTTCATATTAGCAATGCAGGCAGAAGAAAAGCTCGCCAGCGCTGGTTTCATCTTCTTCTTACCGTCCCCTTCGCTAAACTTGGCCCCCGACCTGGATTTACCGTGCTTATATGCATTGCTGACGGCATGTCGGTCCTGAGATACCGACCGGTGCAAAGCAGAATAGTCCGGGTCCTTTGCAGAGGCTTTTCGGGATGAGTTCGTCTTGGTATCTCGAGAGTCACTGGTTTTGAACAGATCTAGACACCGAGAGTACGTATCCATTAATTTGAACACGACTTCTGAGATTTTTCCCATTTTGGGGCGAGCGAGGAGAGGAAGGAGGTGGGCAGGTGGTCAAAGAAGCGGAGGAACAGAGTAGACAAACAACAAGTTCTTCGATTTTGAAAGTTTGCAGGTGAAGTCAAGAATCTCGAATCAGTTGAGAGATTGAGGAATCTCCGAGTGTCTATATATATATCATCGAGGATATCATTAAATAGGCCCAGAAGCTCCGGGGTTCTCGTTCAGTTCCAAATTGAAGCTTTTGGAGTCTGATTTGCCAATTGACGTCTTCAAGACCAGGAAAAAAGGCCTACGCTGAAGCCTCGTTTTCTCCTATCGCTTGCGTTCTCAGGTCTCCACCAACGATAAAGCGACTGGGTAGCACGATCAGTTCTTTTTCAGAGTGGCCTGGCGCTTATTTCGCAGCCAATCAGGCATTATACGCCAACTCGTACAAGAAGTGTGCTTCTCTCCAAGTGGACTTTGTTTTTGAAAATAATGCATATGAGAGATCATGCGGGGTAACACCAAATAGCCATGTCTTATACAACCCAACTACCACTCGAATGGTGTAGCTGTTGGGGAAGAGCACAAGGGTTTTTACCAGACGGGGATAGAAGAAGAAGTCAGATGAACTTGGGGGTATTACTTCTTTTTTCTGTTTTTTATGATATACATATTTCAGGAAACCGAGCTTCGTTCAATCCAACTAACGTCATGGGCATCATAGAACATAGACTTCCAAACATGAACCAGATGGAGATGAGAAAGCCTCACAACATGGAGGGTGGAATTTGATGGCGATGTGAGGCTGTAGAGCCGGATACTCTTTCTCGCCAACATGAGAGAAAATTGAGTGCCTCCCTCCATGTTCATGTGCGCTTTTGATCGGCCTGATGAAACTGAAACTTTAACTTCACAGCGCCACGATTTCATCCTAAAGGTGGTGGGATGAAGAGGGAAGCGGATAATTATCATCCCGATGCTGCAGGTAACAGCAGCAGTTCCCAATCAGCTTTCTCTTGACATCTGCAAGAAAAGTCAGAACCAGTGTCCCACTTCAAGGCCGACGTCGTGGAGTGGAACAGTTCCGAACTGTATGTCCGGTGCCCTCACAGCGGCGGCGTTCATCGCCATACCTTCATTGGAGACTCTGGTAATCAGGAGAATCTCCACATGCCAAGATGCTCATCGGCAGTCGAGTTTGCCATTCTCTTTCAATCCCCGGGGCATTATGAGATTGGCAAAAGCAGGGCTCTCAACACTCGGGTCGGCATTGGCCCGCATGGGCATCTTGATCGTGATAGCCCATCCCCCCAGTGGCTATGGAGCCCCCCCTCGTATGTGCCCGTGTCTCATGATGAGGATGAGGATGGCACGATTACCTCTATCAGCGCCCCGATCACGCGTGCATTGATTATTCCGACAGGAGAGAAGGATGAAGAGGACGATGATGACGATGAGCCGAAAATTCATCAAGCGGTCACTAGAGACGCCCCATTCATGGAACCTGCCGTCTAGGTGCATACTCGCAACGTCCTCTCCCTTCTCTTCTATAGAGCTGAATAGCAGAATCAGCACCCGGACAACGGACGATATCTCCCAGTCATGAAACTGTAGGGAGTTACACAGATCAGTGGATGGCTTGGTCCGACCTCTTTAGACGAAGATCGCGCCACTCTCCGAGACTTACTCGCTACCGGAAAGGTTCACGGTAGCTCTGGTGAAAATCCGGAGCAAAGCCCACTGGATGCATTCTTTGCCCGCACTCCAGATTCAGACGGCCAGGTCATCCTCTCCATGCTCGCAGAATTTGACATACCGAAATCCAAGACCGTGGCCGTGCTCTTCCGAGGAGTTGGTAGTCACAGCACATGAAGCTTGTTGCGTATTTTATCGCTAATCATGTATTCACTGCGGAAGACACACACTGTCAACCAACTCAGACAGCGACTCCGAGAGCGAAGATAGCCTTCCAAACCTTGCAGCCTTGACTTTATCTAGTTCGAGGTCCAAAACTCCAGACCAGAGCCGTCAAAAACAGTTTGGGAAGCTCAAGAACATCCAGCCGTCTCGGGGGACGTTTGCGCTGATTGCGGGGCCTTCTTGAAGGCAGTCAACTCGCAGGTTGGGCTCCAGATCGAGGTGCGAAAGGTATGTTCCATTCCCATATAGTCTTTATAAAAGCATACACCTTCTCTCTCTCGTATGATCTTGCTTCCACAGTGGTGGGGAACGTGAAGTTGGGCATAAGTGTGTGAGCGTATGAATATACAAGGTCAGCCTTAGGGTTAGCAAACACTAGTGTGCATCGTAGTGTGCATCGCTACATAGGACGTAATGCCATGCTGATGCCGAAGAGGAATGCGGCTCTTCTGGTCTCCCATATTGCTCCAGGTACAGTACAGGAGATACATACAGTACATACAGAGTGCATGCATGCATGTATGAGCACATCACACCTGCTTTGAGAGCCTCACACAGACTTCGTGGTACGATTCTGCTACTCCTCTTCTGGCTTGGACATACGTCTTGACTTTTGACGTGCCACCCCCAACTCGTCGAAAGACGGCATGGGGGTGTTCACAACACCCAAGAATTAGTGAGTCAAAGGCACGGTGATATCACCAAGTTCAATGCCAACACCGATCATGTCTTGTTTAGTGCCGGAAGGAGAGGTGTCCGACAACGGGGCTTTTCCTCTTTTGGGCCGGGAAGGATTCGGGTTCTGGTTTGGTTTTATTTATCTTGCCTCGAGCATATGAACCACGTCGTACTGTACTTGCATACATGCAGTCACACACACGCATGCTTAGAGATACATGAGATAGAGAGATAGCCAGCCAGCCAGTCAGCCAGGCCATATGCATGGATAGCGGGCGCCGTTTTCCGGGCCACAGATACGCAAAGGTCAGACAAACGAAACCCAAGCCGCCCAACCTTAAAGGGACAGGAACCGAGCTTGGTGGTTGCGCGCGTAAGTTACACACACTATCACCCTTTCTGGCTCCCTCTCTGTCTGTCTCTTGAACTTATCAGAGACAGAAGAAAAAGAAAGAGAACGGACCACAAACGAAAACCGGCGGC
>LNGL01000010.1:383224-453975 GCA_001510565.1 Knoxdaviesia proteae | reverse complement strand
GGGGGGGGGGGGGGGGGGGGGTGTTTCGCGCTGAACATTTCTTCGATTTCGTGGGTAGTGGGGGTTAATTGACATACAAGGACGGAGAAGAACAGCGGAAATTTGGAAACCTAAATCCCAAGCCATAGCCACGGCAAGAAGCGTGAAGTCAGAGCCACCAAAATCACTATCCGATGATGCGTGTCTGGGGATTTGGGGTCCTGTTTTGCCTTCCTTCAATAAGGTTCGGATTTTGTGGATTCCCAAGCCTATGAAGAAGATACCTCCCTATCGACCAGCCGGATACAATAGCCCAAAACGGACAACAGGCTATCGAAAAGACAAGTCCATAAGTTTGCGAACCTGCGACTCACGAGCAGCGGCAGCAGGATGATGGACAAATACAGATGACAGGGAACGAAGAGCCTCTCTCTGGGTGTGAAGGTTTTCTTCCTCCTCTCCCTGCATGGAACAATATACTGTACTAAAGATCAGATCAGGTTTGCAATTTACTAGCAAATGTTTGTATACACTATTGTATATGCATATGTGCAGGACTCCGTGCTCGCACCCCACTCGCTCGTCCAGGCGTAAAACGGTGGCCTTTCTGGCCCGTCCGTGGCTCTCTTTATCACCGAACCAGGAGATTGACAAGGCCAGATAAGACCGGAAGCTTCAGATATGGGAAGCTCGAAATGGACCGAGGGTTGAGCGACAGTCGACAGATAAGGAACGGGTGAGCGAGTGAGCGAGGGGGAGAGGCGTTGGATTCCGATTTACCACACGACACCATGGAACAAACACTGTACTGTATATGTATAGTACATACAGTACATACGCCATCTCGTCATACCGCCAGGCTGTACCGCCATCGGAATGCGTCAGACAGTCCGTCAGTCAGTCAGCTACCCACTCACTTCACCGCTTGGGTTGGAGCTTGAATTAAACATAACCGCTACTAGATAGTGTCCGACGCCGGGGCTTTTCACTTTGCACCAAGTACCCTACTAAAAACCGGCCAGGCATTTATTTAGGCCAGGGACAGGAACTGGCCTGGCCACGTTTTAGGGTTCGGAGGGTTCTAGAGGTCAATCCCTGATTCCCTGGGTGTCTCGGTCTCTGCTCTCTTGAGCCTCAAAAGATTGAATGCAGGGAGGACAGCAGCCCGATGGTGTGGTTGGTAGGTTGAAACACCCATGCTGGGTACTTCGGGCATTCTGTTACTCTATCACTTCGCACTTCACACTTCACAGGAGGAGTATCATCAGCTACCAGCTCCCGTAGAGAACTCACTGGATCTCCGCCAAGTGCTGCATGGTACATTAACACACAGTGCAAAAAGGCGAGGGAGGGGGAGGGAGTCAGAAACGCGGAAGAAGGGAGGAAAAGAAATGAATCAAAAGTATTGGGAGAGAGGGCAAAAGCAAGACAGAGAGGGAACAAGGGGGGGTGGGGCGGGCATCAATTTGCGCCCGCTGTGTCTCAGTGATTGTGTGTCATAGCTGGCCCAGCGCCAACTGCAACCCACGCTTTTTATGTACTGTATTTGATATTCTTGTGCCGTGGCGTATTGCCCTCATCTTTTCTGGTGTCTTT
Organism: Knoxdaviesia proteae; assembly: GCA_001510565.1. Lineage (NCBI taxonomy): Eukaryota > Fungi > Ascomycota > Sordariomycetes > Microascales > Gondwanamycetaceae > Knoxdaviesia > Knoxdaviesia proteae. The sequence goes on along the minus strand of LNGL01000010.1, from coordinate 452,400 downwards.
TTATTTATTTATCTATTTTTTTTGTGGTTCACACAGTCTTTCCCGTCATGCGTGCGGGTGGGGGTTAACGTTGATAAGAGAACCTGTGCTGTGAACAGGGTGATTCTATTGGCTGGCCGCACGGGTAAAAAGAGACCAGAACCTGTGTGTGTGGGAGGGGAAGACGCGGGTGGCCGGCACTATACTGTACTGTATATACAGTACAGTACGTAGGAGGCACCTACGGAGGACAGGAGGGAGGTAGGGAAAATCTGTAACTATGAAAGGCAGGTTTGCTCAGAGCTGATGCAAGATGTGGTATTCCGAAGATCATCGCCACCACCGCCGCCGCCGTCGTTGTGTGTGTGTGTGTGTGTGTGTGTGTGTGTGTGTGTGTGTGTGTGTGTGTGTGTGAGAGAGAGAGCCTATCCTCTACTGTACTGTACATACACGTGTATAAATATGACTGTACTATATGTACATACTTTACATATCTAGATATGTACTGTATAGATCATATGCATACAGTAATATGAGTATGAAGTGTCGTCGGATCTTCCAGAACTAGACCACACCGCCTAGCTTGCCGGCGGCGGCGGGACCTACTCCGGATGCTGGTTCTGCAGTGATGGCGTGGTCCAAGTTGAGGCTGAGAAACAAGAGTCGACAAGATAAGCAGGAGCCAGGAGACGCAGACACACGAGCCTCCCTGGGAACTTTATCTCCGACCGGACAAGGCGAGGACCTATATGTACGACATAACTGGGACATCACATGAATGTACCGTACAGTACATACAGTAGGTGTGTACTGTAAGTGCAGTATATACAGTACTGTACTGCACAGTTCTGTATACGTATAGGGTCGGGACTCGTGAGGTACGGCATGCATGTGAAAGACAGGAGGTCTCCTCTTCGCGGTGCTGGGAATTTTAAGGTCCAGGAGGAGGCTCTGCCCCCCCCCCCCGTTAAGCTACCAGTTGCGTATATCGGTGCGAATACCACTACGAGTACACTATATAGAGTACAGTACTGTACCGGACATACATACATTACATACTACGGGCAGTGCAAAGATAAGATCAATTTGAGACTCGTACAAATCATGTCGGGTAGTACAGCATTCATATCATGGCTCACCCCATTGTAATACAGTATGTAAAGTTGAAATACTGAAGAAACATGAACTTGTGATGGCCTGGGACGGCCCGTCAAAGTTGGACAGGAACAGGGCCGACACGAAGAGAGAGGGGCCAAGAAGTGTCGAGAGGAGGGGGATGTAGCATCGAGCTATCAGTGCAAGTCATAAATACTGGATATTTAGGGGTCTTAGACGATGCTCTCTAGACGACGAAGGATCAAGTTGTAAGTGCAGCACTCTAGTATGTTCGGTACTGCACTGAACTTGTGTGATAACCACTTCTCGGAACGTAGGGCCGCCAGCCAGCAACAGGCGCGGCTCGAGCACTGTACAGTACTGTACATACAGTACTGTACTGTACAAAGATCACGAGTCCTTATGGACAGTAGGACTGTACTATCGAGAGAGAGGCAGTAGGCACACAGAGAGATTGAGAGACAACAGCAGAAGAAAGGAAAAAAATAAAAATAAAAGATAAAGATAAAAAGAGAGAGAGCCCCAGTGACAGTGGGTAGCACGTCAAGTGGGAACTCAGTGTTCCGCGCGTTGTTGTGTCCGCCCCATGTTGAAAATGTTCTTTGCCATGCGCCCGTTCGGCCCGTTAGTTTAAGAGGATAAAAAGGTGCGTGCTTTCGCAACCTTGTCTTTGTCGTTTTGGGGTGGGAGGGGGGAAAAGGGGGGGGGGGTGGCGTTTTCGTTGGGAAGGGTACCGAGTCGGGAACTGCCCACATCCCACGCCTTTTTCCTTTTTTTCTTTTTTTTTTGGTGTCAAGCCTCTCTCTCCGTCTCACACAACAACTGCAGCCAGGTCCAAGTACCGAAGCCGGAGGAGAGGAGGGTGGGAGTGGGAGTGATAGAATGTGAGAATGTGATAGGGGAAAACCAAAACACCACCCATCTCAGTCCCTTATCTCTGCCTCTCTCTCTCTCTCTCTCCCTCTCTCTTTCGTTCTCTCTCTCTTTCGTCCTTTATCTCCCAGCAAGACTCGACTGTTTCACATCTGAGGTCACCATGGCCTGTTAAGTTGAATGAAGTCTGTTGTTCCTTTAGCCTCCTTCTGTTGATTCTTGACAGGCCAGACGGACGGGGTCTAGATTCGATTTGCTCCGATACGGGGACCCCCATCTCCAGTCTACCACATATGAACACACTGTACAAAGTGTGCTGTATACTGTACTTACCTATTGTACATGTATAAGACATGTTGTAGGTCCCTCCAGAAGCCGTCCGATTATCTTTCGCGTGCCTGATATGTCGATTCATGGCGGTGGTGGCGCTGAGAGATAAACCTCCTTGCAACTATGGCACAGTCCATGATATCCCAAACCCTTCCAGGAGGGAGGAACTAACTGGTCATATTATGGCGTTTTGTGCTGGAACGAACACACTGGCGCCGTGCCTGGCCACCACCACCCCTTGCTTTCCCACTCGGAAATCCTTTCCAGTTGGCCTGGGCCACGGTCCATCTAGGTATATACTGTACTGTACAGCACAGTACAGAATGTCAGTGCAGTATGTCCTTTACTCCATACCCCCCCTCCCCTCTCCCCGTTGACAATCAAATCCACTTTAAACTCTCATCCTCTCATCTGTACAGTACAGTATGTTATCAGACCTGCATGTACCTCCATGGCTCAAAGTACCTCGCTCTTACGCCTCATCCTGCTGGACCTTCTATGTACCCGATAAGTAATCGGTACATAACAATCTCCCTATCCAACCTCATCCTCTCTATCTATCGCGTTTTTACTCCCTTGTTCGCGCGCTATCTCTAATTCATCCCCCCCACCCAATGTTATCCCACTCCTCCATCTTTTCTTTTCTTTTTCCCTAAGCTGGGTCGGCCGGTCCTCTTTTTTCCCTCCTACCCTTCCTTTTTGTTTTATCGTGAAAGGAAGTAGACAGGAAAAGAGGGACTGATCAGAATATGAAAAAGAAAGCGAGTCCCGGCCCATCTTCCCCCTCCCTGTTCTCCCTCCCCCAAATGCCGTTCTTTTTGATTTTTCCCTCTGCCTTCTTTCCCATTGCCTTGACACCTTCAAACACACTCTCATTATATACTGAGTGTTAGATATATATATATGTATATATTTATTTATTTATTTATTTATTTAACTTTGAAGGTTCAGATTCTTCTCCAACATCCAACTTTCCTCTCTTCTTTTTTTTCTTCTTTTTTTTCTCCAAACTTCACACACACAACCTTGCACACCAACATCATCTTTATCATCACCTATCCCACCAACCCGCCAAACACGCCCAATCAACCACCACGGTCGAGACCCAACTTTTCTTGTATCTTTTTCATCTTTCTCCAATACTCAATAGTGGCTTCTTGTTTTCAACCGCGGACCATCTCTGGATATCTCGTCAACTAGTGTACTCTTTCTGCTACACATCAACTATTCGGAATCTCTCCACGACTCGTTCATCACCACCTATCTGCTCCACCACATTGAACGATAGCATTAACGCTCTCTAACTCTTCATCTTTACCACCCCCTCCGTTCCATGTTTCTCGCCTTTCCATCTCTGTCGGCCTGAACCATCTTCATCATCTGTGGTTGAAGATGTCCACGTCGTCGCATGAACTGGCCCGTGTGAATATGCTCTTTTCCCCGTAAACGAAAAGTCTACATATTCATTCACTTTACGTTTATTGTTCCTCTTCTTCTTTTCGCTTTCAGCCAGTTTTGGGGTTTCGTTTTGCCTTCTTTCCGCTCTTCAGGTTGGCCAGGTGTTTTTCTTGCTAGTCTCTTTCATTTACACTCTCCGCAGTCGATATCGATATCAACCCCCCACCACTACTAGCAGGAGCAATCCACCCATTCTTCTTGAAATCTCTTCCATTCACCATCTTCGCCGCCTCCATGAGTCCAGAATTCCTCCCGTTGCAGAGCCCGGCCTCAACCTTGTCACCGCTCTCGGTTTCCGGCTCTCCAACTCCGGCCTCGGCCGCCCTTCGCCAACTAGATCGAGACGATGAGCCCCGACTCCCTGATGGCCAATGCCAGTTTATCCTTCTAGCCCCCGAGGCCAAAGGCCAGAGATGCCCCTGCGTTCACTTCATGTTGAACCGTGCCTCCCCCGGTGCCCTGTGTGACTGTGGCCATTTGTCATGTTATCACACTCGTGGCGACGAGGTCACCCTTCAGAAGCAAGAGTTCGAGAAGATGAAGATCCGTCTCTTGGCCCTCGAAGAACAGGTCGACCGCGAAAAGTCGTGCGGCTTTGGCGGTGTGGTCTCCCGCGTTGGCCAACTGGAAGGTCTTGTCGACAAGAAGTTCGAGGAGCTTGGTCAAGACCTAAAAGACTCGTACCGAAATATCACCGCCGTCTGGCAATCCGTGGACCAGCTCGAGCGTCGAGCCAAAGATATCATTGACACCGTGCGATCCCATGGTGACCATTTTGCCGTCATCAACCGGGACTTGCACCACATTCGTGACCGCAATATGGAACTCTCCGATGCGGATATGCTCCTCGAGGAACGCCTGGAGAAGCTCGAAAGCCTCCAAGAAACCGTTTCACAGCTTGCCAAAGAAACCGAGTCTCTCAAGTTGACGTCTTCCCAGAGCCACCACCACCAACAACAGCACCAGCAACAGCACTCTGTCTCTCCTCTTCCTCCTCCTCCTCCTCCTCCTCCCCAGGCTGCAGAATCCGCCTCCTCTTCGTCGTTGGCCCCTGCCAGTACCACTGGTCTAGCCCCTTCGTCCTCCGGTGCATCGACTCCGGCCGTCACCGCATCGACTCCTATCATGGTCTTGTCCCCCAGTCTGCAGGGCTCCCGGTCACGGCCATTCACCACCATTATCGTTCCTCCGAGTGCCGCTGCTCAGCAATCTCCCCTGCGTATCTTCCCTTCTTCTGTTGGCATCAACAATCACCCCTTCCAACAACTTCACCGCGCATCTCCCTCATCTTCCCCGTCGTATACCGTGCACATTTCGCTTCTTCCAGATGCCTCCCAACCCTTTCCCTTTGAGAAAGACACGAACGCCTACAAGCGATGCCTTTCCCGAGGCCTCCACCGTGTTGTCGTCGTGAGTGGTCCATCGGCTGCTCAGTTTACCCAGGCCGTAGTTGATGCATTCGGCTCTCTTTTGAAGGGCCGCTCCTGGATGCCTCTGCAGGCCAAGCTTTGTGACGCCCAGCCACTTCTAGGACTTCCCATGCTGCGTCAGCTCGATGCCAGCATGCGGGACCGGCCATATGATCTTGAATTCCTTCGCAATCACTGCGCTGTCTGTCATCCCAATGGAAAGCTGGATTCGCTGTACATTGCCATGAGATACGATACGTTTTCGTGGAGTTTCCTCCGCCGTAACCCTCCCTTTATTCCAGGTCTGGAAGCCGCCTGGGTCTACGACCGCTTTCTCGATTTGAACGATTACCCGGTTGACTTCATTGTGGGGGAAGATGACGACCGTCATCCATCCGCTGGCGACATAGTCAACGGTCTGCCTTTGAAACGCGCTGCATCGGAAATGACTCGCCCATCTGGCCTACAGAGCCCCGGGCCCGGTGCCTCTGCCTATGGAGCAGCTTCCAGTGCCAGTGCTCCCGCCCCAGCACCAGCACCAACCTCAACCACCCAGGCAGTACCAACTCCGATGACCTCGGCCGCGGCTGTAACCACCGTACCAGGTACTCCTACTTCTTCTTCCTCTCCGATGGAATTTGATGGATCGAGAAGAAAGATCCAGCGAACCGCATCATGTCTCCCGCAGTTGGTAGACATTCACAGAAGAGCCGAGACAGTCTAAGCTTGCCATTCTGAAATGGCAGAGTGCATGTTTTCAGATTCCAGATATCACTTGATTTCTGTGTCATTGTTTTTTTTTTTTTTTTGGGTGGGCTTTTTGAAGGTGTGAAGCGAAGCTATATATCCTATGTCTTTAATGAGATGAGATGGGCAGGTTGCCTTGAAATGAGGGGTAGTGAATCCTTTTTTTTGTGTGAGAGTTGGATGGATCTCCTTTCTATAGACTTTTTTGTTGTTCTTTTTGGGGAGGTGTGGGATCTGGTATTTTATAAGAGGGCTGGAAGGTATTGGAGTTTTAACTCTTTTATAGATTTGGGATTTGGTTAGAAGAGCACTTAGTTATTATTATATTGATTTTTTTTAAGTCCTAATTTTCTCTATAGAATTATGGTGGAAATAAGCCATATTGAGTGCATGTTATGTTGGGTTAGGGTTTATGGTTTCCTATATCACCCTTTGAATTTCCGTTCACTACATTTCACTTACTCGTAACTTCTCTCGGTTCTATCTATTCACTTATCCACCTCCCTTCATACTTAAACTCTACAGACTTATCTACAATCTATTTTTACTACCTTAATAAACCTAGCATATATCTACAAGTATACTTGCTCTTCCTTATACCTTGACATCATACTCTCTAACTCTATAAATTTCTCACGACCCTTTTGACATCTTATTCCTTAGCTCCCTGTAACACAGATTATGGACTGGGATACTGAAATGGATGATTCCTATCCTCATAGAGAGGAAACTGGCCTGGGTCAAGAGGCCCAAGCCAATGAGCTATCACAGGTATGGACCTCATGATATTAGAATTCATCACTGATATTCCTAATGTATAAACTTCTAACTGCCAGTGCTACTGGATTATTACCACAACCCTAGCTGTCAGCTGATGATGACCAAAGTGTTGAGGTTGTACCCACGAAAGTTCATCTCCAAGGCCTGGATATTCTCACCACCGACGATGTCAGAGCCTATGTGAAGGAATACTTTGAATTACCAGATAGGATAGAATGGGTTGATGATACTTCAGCCAATGCCATCTTTGCGACCTCGACATCTGCACAAGAAGCACTCCTTGCTCTCAGCTCGATCCCGATCGTCGACCCCGCGCAACTTCCCCTCCTCGAATTCCTGCCTGCGAAGCCCTATTCGCCAAAACCCGAGGTGGCTCTCCGAATCCGGTTTGCGGTTTCCACCGACAAGAAAGAGCGAGGTGCTGCAGCGAAGAGCCGGTTCTACCTCTTGAACCCGGAATATGATCCGGAAGAGAGGCGGAGACAGGCTGAACTGCGGCGATCGCGACGCGGCGACAGGGACTCGGGCCGACGGTCGCAGAACTACGGAAGGCGCCGAGACGACGAAGATGACGATCAAATGCGCGACTTCGACTCGAGCTACTACGACGACGACGAAGCCGCCCTGTCTCGTCGTGCGCGGAACAGTCGCCACGATCGCCACAGCCGCTCGTTGTCGCCCCGGCGTTCAGAGTCCCCACCACCGACGAGAAACAGCAGAAAGGAGTTGTTCCCATCACCAGATCGCCCCGGTTCGCAGGAACGGGAGGACCTCTTTCCGGACCACGGTGCAAAGTCCATTCGTGGCGCCGATGGCGCTGTTTCCACCAGGACCCGGGTTCCAGAAGCGTCCGATGGGTCCCTGCGGATCCGCGGGTTGGCAGCGAAAGGCGGTGAACCTCCTTCATCCGGTTTTGCGATAAAAGGCTCGGCTGGAACTAGCGTCTTGGAGCTCTTTCCGAGCAAGTTTGGCCGGACTAGCAACTCTGGCAAGGAGCTATTTTCGGGGAGGCTGGAGGGCCGAGATAAGAGACGACAGAGGGCCGAAGACCATTTTTATTAGTTATCTATCACATCACATAACCCAGAGACACAAAATTGAAGACATACATACTGTTCGTCCTCGAATATGGGTTCGATGTTCAAGACTCAAATAACATACTTGAGTGAACTTGGAGGTATAAAAAATGTGACACATCATCTGAAGATAACCATATTATCTGCTACGTTTGGAAACCCATTGCTGCCGTGCCCAGAATACCCGAGACAATATATTTATATCCGTAGGTGAACAATCCTGTAAGAAAAAAAAAAGAAAAAAAAGAAAGAAAAAAACCACCACCTCAGTAACTGGTGTTATCTATGTAATTGGTGAAATCGCTGAAGTTCAAGTATAGCCAACATGAACAACTCAATGGGTATCATATCTTTAAGCCGATGAGCAAAACCACAACCAGAGCAGCCCTATCCATTCCAATCATTATTTAAAAACTCCCGTTTTATAGGTATATATCGCCTGGAATCCCATGAACCCAGTTATACCAAGCCTTTTCGAATCCGCATTCGAGGTCGGACACCCAGCGCCGGGTGTCAAATAGAGCGCAGGTCCATCGGTGTTCAAAAAGTAGCCGGCGGATCTCCGCAATCCTGCCACGACCGACGCAATAGCCCCCCGGGGTTCTCTCGTACGAGAGTGAAGTGGCCAAGTACACAGCACACTGCTCATATTCATCGTCGCTGCGCACCATCAAGTCAGACGCCGCTTGATCGCCCTCGGGGGTATTCGGCAGCGCACCCCGTAGGATTGACGCTGCAATCCGAGAGCACATCTTATATGGATATCGGGGGTATGTCAGCAGCGGTGTGCTGGACCATAGAACATCGGCCGCAGTTGTGTGGGCATTGCACTCGGGCGTATCCAGGAATAAATCGCAAACACGCGCGCGAACAATGTGCTGCTGCTTGGGCGCCACATCAGTAAATATCAGGCGGCTGGCCACCTCCTGTCCAGCCCACGCCACCGCTGTTCGCTTCAGATTGACCTCGCCAAGCTCGGGAAACCGCAGTAGCCAGAGGACTGCGTTTGGAACCCGTGCGAGCACTCGAAGCCACGTTCGGAAAGTACTAGGATCAATCTTGAGATAAGAAGAAAGTAGACCTGTTAGCAACAGACATAAAGCAGGGGAGGGGACAAGAAAAAGATGCGGGGACACACCTTGTACAGTTGGTTGAAATTCCCCAAGATAATCGTGTTATCTGGGAGTCCAGGAAACAACTCCTTTCTCATTGACCAGCGCCGTTGCACCTCCATATCCCACGTCACGAACCTCTCTTCGGGATCGCTGGACTGAGCGTGGTCGCAACAAAAGAATGTCTGGCGACAAAATATGATGTTCTCCGAGTACACCCACTCGCCATCAGACTGCTCATTACCATCCAAGAACACATCCTTGACCGAAGCGTTCGATCTCCACGGACGCAGGGTCTCCTCAGGGATTGATATTCGATCGGCTAGCAAGTAATCGCACCATTCAGACCCGAGTGTACCAGCAAATCCCATAAATGACATCTGGATCGGCGCGGGTCTGGCCGCGAAAATGTCGTTCCGGGCTCCGCGGGTATAACCGTTGAGGTTGATAAGGATGTGAATACCATCATCGACAATCTGTTTGACCAGACGTTCAGAAGACCAGGCAGTAGCATCTCGAAATACCGGGGCTTCACGCTCGATTTGAAGCCGATGGACCGAACGGTCACTTGCTGATGTAGCATAGCAAAACGCTTTCGATCGTTGCGGATTATGGAATCCAAAAACAGATTGCATTCTTGCAGAGAAGTTACACGGTCAGAACAATCACCTTTCTCGGGGGGAGGGGGAGGGGGAGACGGCCATATGCATATTGATCCATATATACTCACAAGTGGGCTAACGGGTGGTTATTGAAATCAGACGAGATATATCCGATATTCAGATGGGGGAAGGGAGGCGATGGTGGCGGATACACCGTGGCGGGGAGCCAAGTAGCACGCAAAGTCGAACAAGAGATCCGAATGGCGTTTCTTTGAGAGATCATGCGAATATCTTTCGCGGAGAGTGGACAGGTGAAGGTGTGAAATGGAAGGACGGTGGGAGCTTGGGGAACTACAAGAGATGCAGGCAGACGGAGCCGAATATAATGCGAGGATGATTCACTCTGCCCGACGTTGCGCTCCATGTATCTGTCCCGGTACCAGCACCACATTGCCACCTTGGCGGCGCGCTCAATTAGGCGAACAACCCGAGAGCCTTCCCACGCAGAGTCCGCCCAGCTGGTTAACCAGGACCTCACGTCCTCAGGAGACAGGAGTTGTCGATGGCTTCCACCTAAAACGTGCAGGTAGCGAGGGAATTCCGCTAGTACACCGGCATGAACGACACCGCGTCCCCATGCCGAGGCAGCTTCAAGCTGACTGTGAACAATGCTGACAACCCTGGCCACAAGCCCGCCACCCGAAAGCTTATCTCGAGCGTCCTGAAGCATGCCAGTTTCGTCAACATGCCAACGGTCATATTTCCCTCCCGCCATGTAAACACCCCCACGGTCTCTCCAGTCACATACAGAGTTCAATGCTGTCGAAAGGCCGCAGACGGCCTCTGGAAAGGACGGGTTGGCAGAAACCGCCCGTCTGTAATAGGATATGGCGTCACTGACACGGCCCCGATCCTTGACGGCATTGGCAAGGTTTGTCAAGGCGATATCAAACGTTCCATCACAGAGAACAGCCTGCTCGTACATTTGAATGGCAATGTCCAACTGTCCCAAATCTTTCAGCAGGCTTCCTAGATTGGTGTAGAGGTGGACGTGGTTGGGGTCTAGCTTTAACCCATATTTATAGTAGGCCAACGCCATCGCCGGACCGGTTCCGGTGGTAATCCCAGGGACAGCTTCAAAAAGTGGCAGGTTCCCTGGAGCGTTTCTTGCTGGCACTCGACCCTGAACACCGGCTAGAATAATGCCCACATTATTGGCTGTCGACGGGCTGGCCTGCAGCGCGAGGGACAGGTAGTATAAGGCAAGAATGTCGTTCACAGAGAAGGCCATCTGATTGACCGACAGAGCTCGCGTGCCTCCTCCAGCCATGGCATCTTGGAATATCTTGGCCAGCGATAGAAGAGCACTACTAGTAGCTTGAATAGCACCACGCTTTGGACTACCTTCATAAACAAATTGAAGGCCCGGCAGATCACCCCTTGGTGGAAAGACCTTCTGCGCAGTCTTGCGTGCCTCGTCAGGGCTAAGAAGTAACGGGTCCAGGCGATTCTGGGGGGGAATGGAGAGGGTACCAGGAGTTGCCGACGCATTCAACATGTGTTGAATAAGGCCTATTAGCCCTTGAACGTCATGTACTGCCCATGCAGTACTTATCATAACAGCCTCCTCGAACGCTTCCGAGGCACCACGTATATCTTTGCGTCCATAGAGCATAGTGCCCTTGGCATGGATCAAGGCAAGAATGCGCCCATTATCACAGCCGGGGACTAAGTACCCGCTGGTTCCAAACCCCGGCAGTCTCTGTGAAGTCTGGGTTAGACTTGAGGATGGAGTCAGGTTCCACTGCTTGGGATAAGCACTGGTGGTTGAGCCAGCGTTTGCGACCAAGGCTTCTCCAGCATAACCCCCCGCTAACAGAGGCCGCGCACACTTGAGCTGACGCTGCACGAACTGGATCACTTCAATCGCGTCTTGAATTCTTTTCGGATATATGAGTCCGACTAAGTGTTCGGTTGCCTCCAGATATTGAGGCCGGATCTTCACCACTCTAAGCCAGTAGTTCTCCGCATCCACTAAGCGATTAAGGCAGAAAAAAGAACTTGCCAAATTGGACAAGGCCTCAACATTTCTTGCAGAGAAAAATATCGGGTTAGTAAAGCAAGGTCGGGGAATTGATGCAAGTAACAGTATCGCATAGCTTACTCATTGTCAAGTGATATGACTCTCGAGTACCACTCAACAGCTTCTTCATAATGCTCCAGACCGTGATGCAGACAACCACCTAGTAGTAGTCCATCAACCCACTTCCATCCACTCTGCTCGCAAAGATGACCAAGAATGTCCAGGCACGACTTCGCGTGTGCGATGGGAGAATATACCGATTCTGTCCGTTGCCCCTCCGATAAAATACGGGGGGAGGAGATTCTGCGAGACTCAAATTGCAGGTCCGGGGGAGCCCCAGCATTTTCATCCATTTGTTTCTTTGCGGCGAGGTGAGAATTTTGGGAATATCTTGGGCGGTTCATCGTGGCGTCTGGCGAAAAGACAAGAGACGGAAGCGCTGGGTAAATGATACTCCGTGCTAACGGAACGGGCCCGGTAGATTTTCCCCGCAAATCGGCCCCGGAATTTACAGGGGTGGCCCTAATACTCTGCATGTGGGCTACAAGGCTCAGATACGCCTTCCGGGCTTGTGATAACACTCGTTCCCTGAATCTGGTAGGAAGCTTGGAGTCCCGGCTGCTTGGTTCTGTGGCCTCTGCATCATAGAATCCCTTAACTGCATTGCCAGACATACGTCTTGGAGATTGTGTAGGGTGGGCGGTGTTGCTAGGCGTCGCAGGATGGGCTCCTACGACCATCTGAGAGCCTCCGGGCGGAGGAGGAAAGGGGCCGCCCGCTGTAATATCGATCCGCCCCGGTGGTCTGTCGTGGGGGGTTAAAAAGGATGGGTTATGGCCATTTACCGAGTACTGGAGTTGAGTGTGGCGCGACGAAGCTCCCGTACTGATCGGCAGAGATCGGATACGCCTTTGCGGTTCCATCACCGCGCCTTGGAGAGCCGAGCAATGCACATCTCCTGTGGCTAACTCTGATATATTGGAGGACAACGGCATAGACGCTTGGGCAGCGGTACCCAGCGAATAATCGCGTGTTCGGGCCAGATTGTCGAGGAGGTATGCGGCGTTCTCAGATTGACGGTTACCAAAGGCACCGCCATCAGATGGTCGTGCTCCATTCCCGGATACTATTAGGTGCTTTGCTGGTGGTCGAGCTGAAGATTTCTGGAAAGGAAAAACGTCGTAGCCGGCGTCGATAGTTCCATTTGGAGTCTTCCGCCGAAGCTGATGTTCGGCATCGGGAGGTCCTTGGCCACGAGGTATCATAGCAAGTGCGGGCTGGAGGCGGCATTGGGTTGTGTTCGAAGAATCTTTTTGGAGGGAGCCTAGGAGATGTGAATGAGATTGCTCGCCAGAATCATTTGGCTCATATGGGAATGAAATGCTTTCGCTGTGACTGAAGCCGAAGCCTTGATATGGTGAGGTCAGACCAGCATCCTGTGCCATTCTTGGCGCTTGGGAAATTTTGTGCATCATCTCATATCACAGATGGTCAGAGATATGGCTGATAGCTCCATTTGGATGATTCTCAGGGAGTATGAGCATCAGCGCCTATCGTAACACATCTACATAAACAAATTATCATTCCCCAAGGTCTAAGATTATATGAGACAATGAGACAACTGTAAGTTAGGAGTATTGATTTCATGAAACACAGCATGTCATACTGGATAAGGATGTGAAATGCAGATGTAGTATGTAATTTCTTTACTCGAAAGTTATGAGAAATATTATGTTTTTACTAAAGTGTTAAGTTTTAAATTTAATTGAACTAAATGATAGAGATATACTTTATTATATTATATAATACTACTATATAATAATACAAAAAAATATATATATAACATAATATAAATTAGATTATATAATATAAAGACTTTTAAGAATATAATATAATATAATATAATATAATATAAATATATATTATAGATATATTATTTAAAGAAATATAATATATATTCTTTTATAACTATAAAACATAGAATTTTTTTATAAATATATATTCCCTCTAAACTTACTATACTCATACCACACCTTTTTTTTAAAAAAAAATATTAATTTTCATAAAACATATTATAGAATAACATTAGTTATAATAAGCCTAAAGAATATAGCTCAAGTATTTGGACCAGAGATGACCATGATTGGGATCAAAATGGTGAGTTAGGAGCCAATAATTATTCTCCCTTGTCACTAAAATTGGAACATACAATAGAAGAATATAGAATGCTCCAGAGTGTAGCCAAGGGTATCAAATATGAAGTATAGTCATGTGCCTTTTTGCACATGGTCAGTCCCTCCAGGGAAAACACCAAGATTCATGAGAGAACTTGCATCTGTCTTGAATTTTCATTGGCTACCTACCATTGGTCCCTTAACTCCAGGAAAATAATAAACATTGAAAAACCCATGTATGCCAGCCTTTTCTTCTCTTTTACTCTTCCGGAACTATTTCATAAACAAGTTAGTGAATTGTGATTTGTAGTCAAAATGTGGATGGGAGACACTTACTGTCTATCTCACCATTTGCAATGGCATCGCTGATGGCCTTGGGGCTCTTGCCATCAACCTGGCATCCGACACTGAATGCTGTGCCCAGAATCTCCTTGACACAGCCCTCCAGAGACTTCGAAAAGGACTTGAAGCGCATAACTCTCGCAATTTCAATCACCTCGTCAAGGGCGATGGATTTAGTGTGTTTTATGTTCTTCTCCTTCTTTCGATCGCGGGGGGGCTCTTTCAGCGCCTTGATGACGAGAGAGGACGCCGAGGGCACAACGGACACTGCCGCTTGTCGGTTTTGGATCGTGAGCTTAACCGTCACTCTGAGACCTTTCTAGTAAGGGGACTCCGGGGTTAGAAGAACAACTCCACGATTAGACAGAATGGGGGAGAATCATGTGATATCCTTACCCAGTCTCCGGTGGCCTTTGCAATATCTTCTCCGACCTTCTTGGGAGAAAGGCCGAGGGGACCAATCTTGGGGGCGAGTGCAGAAGAGGAACCAACCTCACCTCCAGTAGCCCGGAGGTGGCTATTGTGAGTTGACAAAGTTAGAAAACTGCTGATAGGAATACTGTACAAACCATGGAGGCACAAAGCACTAACATGACCTTGATTTCACTCGGATCAAATTTTTTGGCTATTATGAAGTCAGTAATCAGTGCATGCATGGAGAGAGCATGATGGTAGAAGCATGAACTTACCCATTTCTGTGAACTTGCGAGTTTGGCAATATGTGTATGTCACAGGAGGATGGATTGATTCTTCAAAGAAGAGAAATGGTTTGCTGAAATTGGGAGTTGCAACTTTACAAGTGGTAGGTTTTTTTTCATTGAACACGAGCCAGAAAAAAAGCCCTAGGATTCCAAAATTGTGGAGCTTATGTAAGTGTGTTATTATGTAAGCTGTGGGTTTTGGTGGCAATGATAGGATTATGTGTTCGTCGATAAGATAAGATACCATTATGTGGCTTAAATACCAGGTGCCCCTCTTCCAGCCACCTGCCAATGACATTCAGAAAATTGGCCAGTAAATCTGGCCTCACCTGCCACCATACCATTTCTCCCAGAAACCGAAACCCCATCAGCTTTTGGTCGTAAATGCTACACTGCATACATTCATTCACATTCAGCGCATCGCTTCATACCTTTTCTTCTTTTGTTTTGCTGTGCATCAGAGATCAAAATGAACTACGATACTTTAAAGGAGCAGTGGAGTGAGGTTGAGGATCGGGACGGAGTCCGTCTCAGCTGGAATGTCTTCCCGAGCACGCGCATGGTGAGAAGCAGCTGGATCTTACATCGTTAGTGAGCGATCGAACTCCTAATATATCTGTGAAACTTAGGAAGCATCCCGTCTTGTTGTGCCCATTGGCGCTGTCTACACCCCCTTGAAAGAAAAACCGGACACGCCGCTCCTTCACTTCGAACCCGTTACTTGCAAGCAGCCCTGCCGTTCGGTTCTCAACCCCTTCTGGTATGTTATCGTCTCCTCTCGCCCACTTTTCGGAATCTGACCTCAACTTTGCCTGCCTAGTACTGTCGATCTTCGGGCGCGGTTATGGATTTGCCCATTTTGCCTTTCGAGAAACCCTCTTCCCCCTCACTATAAAGATATCACCGCAAATGCTATTCCGCCGGAGCTTCACACCTCGAATACCACGATCGAGTATCGATTGTCTCGCCCGGCCCCGACTCCACCAATTTTCCTCTATGTGGTTGACCTCTGCCAGGAAGATGACGGACTTGTTGCGTTGAAAGAGTCTCTAAAGTCGAGTCTTAGCCTCCTTCCCCCCAATGCTCTGGTTGGGTTGATAACATACGGCACAATGGTATGTCAAGCAT
This sequence comes from Knoxdaviesia proteae, assembly GCA_001510565.1. Classification (NCBI taxonomy): domain Eukaryota; kingdom Fungi; phylum Ascomycota; class Sordariomycetes; order Microascales; family Gondwanamycetaceae; genus Knoxdaviesia; species Knoxdaviesia proteae. The sequence continues at coordinate 436,490 of LNGL01000010.1, read as the reverse complement.
ACATTCTTCTATCAAAACAGTGAGGTTACTAAAACGTTTTCAGACCCAAGTGCATGAAATAGGCTATACCGAATGCGCAAAGTCGTATGTGTTCCGAGGAAGCAAAGACTATACCGCGAAGCAAGTCCAAGAAATGCTTGGGCTCCTATCTCCAACAATGCGGCCTGGCGTCCCAGCCCAACAACCTGGCCGACTTCCCATGGGTCCCGCCTCTCGATTTTTGATCCCAGTTGAGCAGTGTGAATTCCACCTTTCGAAGGCATTGAGTCAGCTTCAAAAAGACCCTTGGCCCGTCGCCAGTGACAGACGGAACCTCCGTTGTACGGGAGTTGCTCTCAGTGTTGCTGTGGGGCTTCTGGAGTCCTCGTTCCAGAATGCGGGAGCCAGAATTATGCTTTTTGCAGGCGGTCCTGCCACTGAGGGCCCGGGAATGGTTGTCGGTCCTGAGCTTCGTGAGCCCATCAGATCCCACCACGACATTGACAGAGACAATGTCAAATATTACAAAAAAGCTTTGAAGGTGAGTTGCTTTCTTAACAGTACGCTGTATCCTCAGTGCTAATCGAACTATCGCCAGTTTTATGACACCTTGGCTAGAAGAGCTGCCCACAATGGGCACATCATCGATATCTTTGCCGGCTGCCTTGACCAGGTTGGCCTTCTGGAAATGAAAAGCTTGTGTAACTGTACTGGGGGTCATATCATCTTGACAGACAGTTTCACATCCTCAATGTTCAAGCAGTCCTTCGCGCGTGTTTTCGAGAAAGACGGTGACGACAATTTGCTTATGGGTTTCAATGCTGTTCTTGAAGTTTTGACGACGAAGGAACTCAAGGTCACAGGTCTGATTGGACATGCGGTGTCACTGAACAAGAAGTCAACCTCCGTTGGTGAAACCGAGTGTGGAATTGGAAACACGTGTTCCTGGAAAATGTGTGGCATTGACCCAACCTCGAGTTACGGTGTCTACTTCGAAATCGCCAACCAAGGCAGCCCCCCTGTCCACCAACAAACTCCCCAGAAGGCCATGGTTCAGTTCCTTACGTATTACCAACACTCGTCTGGGCAGTTCCACCTGAGAGTCACTACCCTCGCTCGCAATCTCAGCGGACCTGCAGGTGATCCGGCAATTGCTCATTCCTTCGATCAGGAAGCAGCCGCTGTGCTGATGTCCCGGATCGCAGTGTTCAAAGCCGAAGTTGACGATGGGCCGGATGTCCTGCGCTGGGTGGATAGGATGCTTATCCGGCTTTGCTCGCGATTTGCGGAGTATCGAAAGGATGATCCCACATCTTTCCGATTGGAAAAGAACTTCACTCTCTACCCACAGTTTATGTTTCACTTACGCCGGAGCCAGTTCCTACAAGTGTTCAATAACTCCCCAGATGAGACGGCCTTTTATCGCCACGTCTTCAACCACGAAGACGTTAGCAATTCGTTAGTCATGATTCAGCCGACACTTGACTCTTACACTCTTGACCAAGATGGCGGCCGTCCGGTCCTCCTCGATTCAACTTCGATCCAGCCGACTCATGTTCTTCTCCTCGATACCTTCTTTCACATCCTCATTTTCCATGGAGAGACGATAGCGGAATGGCGTAAGGCAGGGTATCAAGACCAGGAAGGTTATGAGAATTTTGCTTCACTACTGGAGCAACCGAAGGAGGATGCCAGAGTAAGTTTATCTGAATTTGTCCCTCGTCAGATTTTCGAAGCTTTTTCCTCGCACCCGCAAAGTATCCATTAACTAATGCTCGATATCTAGGATCTTATTACCGACCGCTTCCCGTTGCCGCGCTTCATCGTCTGTGACGCCGGTGGGTCTCAGGCAAGATTCCTACTCTCCAAGCTCAACCCATCCACCACGCATACTTCCGGAGCTTATGGAGGAGTTGGGGCACAGAATGCACAGACCATTTTCACTGATGATGTGTCTTTGCAATTTTTCATGGAACACCTCATGAAGTAAGTGGTTTTCTTCCTTTTCATTGCTTTGATAAAAATTCTAATCTTTTTGCATCATTATAGACTTGCCGTCAGTGGGACCAGTTAGATAGATTTAATAGCTCTCTAGAATATGGAGTAAATGGAACTATTGTTTTAAATCATATTTATTATATTAAGAGCATCAATAATAACCAGAAATGAAGGGGAGTTCATAGTAATACAGAATAGAATACTCGAATTTTTCAGCTACAGCTGAAGCAACTGCACCACAACCCTAATAACATCAGGCCCCAGGGTTCTGAGGCAGGGGACCATTAATAATTGAGATAAGATAGCTGCTATAGTCAGGATATACTGGGATGAATATTTTCCTACTGGTTTTTTTCTTTAATTCTTTCTCCACTCAACATTCAACACACTCAAACGACAACGCAACCACCAATCTGTCATCATGTCGAACACAGTTGGCGGTGATGCCACTCTTTTTGAAGAGTTATTCACTATCACGAAAGTGGACCAATCCAAGTACGACCGAGTTGCTCGCATCTTTGCAACATCTACCGATTCACAAACAGTCATGAGCCTTGATATCAACATCGAACTTTTTCCTTGTCAGCAACTGGATGGTCTTCATGTTGTGCTTGCAACATCTATATCCTTGGACGGCTCTAAAGATGTTGAGTCCGGCTGGAAAGACTCCACAAAGGGCGACGACACCGAATCCACACTTGCCGATATGTTTGACTATGTCTGCCATGGCAAGATATACAAATTCGAGGATGGCGAAGATGGACAAACCATGTACGAGGATGAATACTGCTCTTCTCAAGAATACAATCCCCCCAAAACACAATGCATACTGACGAGATTTTTTTTCTATCTAGACGAGCATATGTTTCATTTGGAGGACTCTTGATGTCCCTAGAAGGCCCCTACAAAAAGTTGACCCCCCTCCGGGTTGATTCAGTTTATCTCCTGATAAAGAAGTAAACCACGATTGCACCACCATCAACGCCGCCAGTTTTCATGCACGCCAAAATGCTTCGACTCGCCGTATTGCCTAAGCCACTCACTACCACCCGCCATCCACCCAGTTTACAATCGACATCTGATCAAGGGCTAGGATTCCAACCATCTTCCTAACCCTTCTACCGGCCACTTTGAGATCAGAACACCACGCAGGATGAAAATACTGACGCTGCTCACTGGGCTTCGCTGTAAGATCTGTCTCTTTATTCATTATGAAGGTGATGAAGGCAATCTGCAATTGCAACACAAAAATCGCTGTAGCCAGCCGACTGTCGCAACAATTCAATGGCTAAAACTTTAAAATGCTCGATGTGTTTTTTTTTTCTATTCTTGTTTTGGGCAATGTGCCCTAATTAGGCCAAGGGCCTGGGAATGGCAGTTTCCGGTGCATGCGCTCAACAATTGTGCCAAGTTCTGGTTCTTCTTGCTCTGTCAGGATGTGATGCCGGATTAAGAAATCCAGAACAACAAGGGCACAATTTGGCTTATACAGCCCACGCCCTATTTGATCTCGAACCTCTTCAACTGTGCAGAGTGTAAAAGATTCAACTTCGCCATCCTTGGGGAAGGGGATGATGTCGAGTGGTAACTCGAGGTCGTATATCCATTCGCATTCAGGGTAAATCAGCCCAGATTCTCCACCTGCACCCTCACCAGTAACGTACACGTATGTTAGTTTTCCGGTTTCTTTGGCGAGGGATCGAACGACGTCTGCTGGAAGACTAGCTTCCTCATCTGCTTCCCGAATCACACACTCAAACGGGTCTTCGCCAGTGACGAGACCTCCAGCAACTGCGTTATCAAGCATTCCCGGGAACGTTGACTTGTTGCTCGCCCTCTTGGGCACCCAAATTTTCATGCCATGGGTTGAATCTGGGTCCTTGATGTAGGCATTCATATGGACCCCGTAGCGGTTTGTCCCAAAGAGGCCCATTGCTGCTCTTTCAATGCTACAGAGCAATTCTCCATTATGTCCATATACTGGCCACAGCTCCTCTCTCCACCCATGCAAAATTTTGAATGTTTTCTGGGCTCTCCAGTGCCGGGACACTTTATCAATAGCTTTGGTCCTGGCATCCGGGGAAGGAAGAGTGAATGCAGTCAGGCGCTTATTTTCATCATCTCGGATTAGTGGACCCCTTATGCTTTCCGGGAGCCTTTCCAGTTCATTAACCACTTCCTCACGGACATACCCAACTGGTGTATATCCGTCGCCAAGAAGAAACTGTAATGTGTAAAGAGGACCAGCAAGCCCCTCACCAGGAGCCACTATGCTGGAATTGATTGGTGAATAAGGGAGCCTATGAATATGAAAGCCTTCAAATTAGTAGGTGTGAATAGAGTTAGGAAGGGATAGTTTATTGCTTTAAAACTCTATACCTATCAACTATATTCACAATATCAGACAATGTAAAAGGTTTCTGTGAACTTGGAGTCATTATTAAGATATTATATATCTATATCGGCAAGTATAAAAGTCAGTACTGAGTAGTAGAGTTATATATAAGAGAGGGTAATAGATTATTAAATAAGGAAAAGAATTAAAACAGGTTTTAGGCATTGGATTTAAAAAATTAATATTAAAATGTAAGGGTCTAACGCTAAAATAAGTTATAATAATAACTAAGATAATTATTTTATAAGACGTTATTAAGAATATATAATATAATAGTTATATATTTTTTATTAATTAAGCTATAGAATATAAGTTTTAATATTAATTATTAATTATTAAAAACTTAAAAGGTTATAAATAATAATATTAGTAATAATAATAATAATAGTAATAATATACTAATCTATATAAGTATTATAAAGAAGTTAAAAAGATAAAATAATAAAAAGGAATATAAAATATATTAATATATAAAAATCCCTTATAGGCCTAAATATATTTTAATATATATTAATAGAGTTTAAGTTATAATAGTATTTATAGAGAAGTTAGAATATATAGATATAGATCCCTAATAGGTTAAAGTATATTATAATATATTATAAACGTATACTAATATACGTAGATACTACCTAGTAGTAAGTATTTAAGTATATAGCTAAATATATATAAATACTTTAAAAAAACTAGTAAAAGACTTATAAAAGATAGATATCTATTACGCCTTTATAGGAATTATCTTAAAATAAAATTATAACTGATTTATTAGTCTTTTAGATTACATATTTAGAAACTATAAAAAATTATTTTTTATAAGCGTAATGCTTATATTATTAATCTCTTATTAACTCTCTTTTAAAGCCTATTAATATAATACAGTTTACGGTAGCATTTATAAGGAAGTTAGAATAAATAGAATAATAAGAGGCGCTATAGAATATATTAATATAATAGCATTTAGTATATAAAAGAAATAATTATCTAATAATTAAATTAATGAATAATAATTAAATAATAATAGGATTAATAAAAGTATTTATTAATATAATATAGGTCATAGTAGTATTTATAAGGAAGTTAAAATAGATGAATAATAGGAGGGTTATAGAATATATTAATATAATAGTATTTAGTATATAAAGTAATAATTATCTAATAATTAGATTAATAAAGAATTATTAGATAATAATAGGATTAATAGAAGTATTAAGTTATTAATAGTTATAATAATATTTATTTATTATTAAATATAAGAGGAAAGATTTTCTATAATGTCTTAGTTATATAATAGCATATTATATAGTAGTTATACGATAACGTATTTCTTTCTATTATTAATAGGTATATATAGGTATTTTATTAAGGTTATAAGGAATATTAAAATAAATAATAGTAAGTAATTATAATTAATATTTAGTAAAATATTACTAGATAAATATAGTGTAATAATAAATATATATTCCTATACTAGTAATTAATACCTATTAAGAACCCCGTTATATATAGTATAACTACTAGTATATACTTATTAATAATAGATGTAAATACGTTATCGTATAACTAGTATATAATACGCTATTATATAACTAAGATAATATAGAAAATATTCCCTCTTATATCTAATAATATATATATTATTATAATTATTAATAATATAATACTTCTATTAATCCTATTACTACTTAATAGTAATTTATTAATTTAATTATTAAATAATTATTACTTAATATACTAGATACTATTATACTAATATATTTTATAACCCCTCCTATTATTCTATTTATTCTAAGTTCCTTATAAATATTACTATAACCTATATCTTATTAATAAGTTATAAGCCTAAAAGAGTAAATATTAATATAAGATTAGAATAGTAATAATAGTAATAGTAATAATAATAGTAATAGTAATAATAATAGTAATAGTAATAATAATAGTAATAGTAATAATAATAATAATAGTAATAATAATAGTAATAGTCGTTAGTGGTTAACACCTGAGGAAGGAAAGAAGGAAGGCCTTAGTAGAAGGCGCAACTATGTATTATTAGTCATCATCATTAGGCAGAAGCGGGAGGGGTAATATCTGGATTCTGAGGCATAGGCCCTTGGTCCACAAACTCTTCCTAATATATCCTCATTTTTCCTATTCTATATAATTACACCTTTTATATAGTTATGAGGCATACGCTTATAGGGGACTCGCCGCGCTTTCGCCCGATAATTTAACGTTCGTCTACTTAAAACCTCTAACTTTTCCGATTTCCCCTATCTTAATTAGCCCCCCCCCCCCTATTCCCTATCCCTTAGTTTTACCTATTCCCTTCTAAAGAATAGACCGGTTTTACTACTCTCCCCTTAAAAAAGTAGCGTAGTTATCGTGATTCTACCGGAATATTATAAGGTCCTATCGGGACGTTAGTTTTACCTATTCCCCTCTAAAGAATAGACCGGTTTTACTATTCTCCCCTTAAAAAAGTAGCGTAGTTATCGTGATTCTACCGGAATATTATAAGGTTATACCGTAATATTGGTTTTTCCTATTTCCCCCTAAAGAATAGGCCGGTTTTACTACTCTCCCCTTAAAAAAGTAGCGTAGTTACCGTGATCCTACCGGAATATCATATTAGGAGTAGTGCCTATAGTAAATAGATATAAAGCCTAGAATAACTCCGGCCCGTCGAAGATACGGTATATAAAGTATAGTAACTTTAAGCCGATAGCTACGAGCCCCTACGATAACTATAACTTAACGAAACACTCGATACCATCCCTAATAATACTATCCCTGACGACGCCGACCCTAACACTAACCCTAGACACCTAGGACATACCCCCGCAACCGAGCCAGCCGCTCCCGAACGCAATAGCGTCCCCCCTATCGCTCATCCCGGACCTAGGTGGCATGCCTACCTTCTAAGGAGATAAGCCGGCCCTAGCGTAACTAATAAACATAGACTAGAAAATTAACATATACCTAAGCCTGACCCCCCACCAGTGCTACCAAATGATTATTGCCCTATACCGAGGCCCGGCCATAACTATGCGGCAGTGGATCGCATATAGCTACTAACTACGTTGCTGCTTAGTGAGCATGTTCACATTTTGCATTGTGGCGTAGTGGTCTATGTGTGGTCGCCACAGTTATGAGCCCGGAAGGTCGCTTGTTCGAGAACACGACCTGCAACTTCTGCTGATGTTGCTATCTATTTTCAGTGCGTATCCCAGCTATCACATGACAGGCATCGGAACACTTTAGCATAAGCAGGTAGGCCGATACATAGCCACGGCTGGCCAAGAAAGCCCTAAGACTTAGAGCTGATAAAGTGCGTCCACCTTGTGTGTTTAGTCCAGCCATCAGGCCCGTGGAGCCTTCGATGACTGGGGGGGTGTGCGGCAGTGGATCGCATATAGCTACTAACTACGTTGCTGCTTAGTGAGCATGTTCACATTTTGCATTGTGGCGTAGTGGTCTATGTGTGGTCGCCACAAACTATACTCTAGAACACCCCGTCGTGGTCTAAGGTAGAGTAAAGTAAGAAGCTTGACGAGGAGGATTTTAACGCCTTTAGGGCGGCACTAATCTAAGCCTACCTATCTAGGTAGAAGACGTCTATTAAAGCTATTAACCGCCTCGCCTAGGGTAAGACGGAATCTCTAACGGAGTACTATACTAGGGCCGTACCGGTTATCGCGAGCCTAATAGGCGCCGTAGCGTTAATAACCGATATAGAGAGATTAGGAATATAGATAGCCCTAAGTATATTCGTTAATAGTATAGCTAATATAGATATTCGGTATAAGTATTTAGTAAGAGGCGCGGATCGCGCCGGAATACTAGCTAACTATTAGAATACGGTACTAGCCGCTAAATAGATAATTATATATCGCTATTAAGCGGAAATAGAGAAGGTAGTTATAGTAAAGATTAAATAGTATAATATAAATATTCTAAAGGGCTTTAACCCGAATACCTTTATAGTCTCCTACGGCCGTAGAGTATTACTCCCGACCCCGCTAACGGGCCGGGCTAATAAGGTAAACGCGGGACTAACGCTAGTATAGGGCCCGCCTATACTAGATAGAAAAACCTCTTAGAATATCTACGTTAACGGTTCGAAACTATTACCGGAGGACCGTTAGATAAGCCTAGTCTATATTTTATATAGAGAAGTAGGCTATTATAATCCTAGGTACTATACCCCCCCCTAAAATTATAGGAGTAAGCTATCCTACGGGAAATAGTAATCCCCCGCTAATTTATAGTAAGGGCGGCGGTAGTAGAGGCGAAGACGTCGGAACTATATCTAGACCCGGATAACGTCTACGCTATATACCTAGAATTATTAAGAGGCGACTAAGCTATAAGCGAAGTATAAACCGCTAATACGTATACTAAGGAGGTAAAGCGCCAGGCTACGGCTGACGGACCTATTACTATAGACGTACCTAGTAAGGACCCTACCCCTATACTACCTAAGCGACGTACGAGATTAGCCCCGGTCCGCGCGATAATTAAGCGAAAACTATTTAACTAGAATAAGATTACCGATACTAAAGTAATACTAACTTTAGGTAAACTCTAGGAAATTAGCCTAGAGGTAGTAAGGTAATCGAAAAAAGCCGCTACTAAGCTTAAAAATAAGCTAGCATTAAGTAAACGTAAAGCTACGTTAGCTATCGTATAGTAGGCTAGCGTACCTAGCCGTACCTTTCGCGTATTAGTAACGGTAATAATACTAAGAGGCCTAGTAGAGATAGTAGCTAGGTAAGTAATAGTAAACTAAGGTACCGATACCTATATTATAGACGAGCCTACTACCCAGGAGCTAGGACTAACGATTTATAACCTAGTTAAGGGTAAATTAAAGCCGTTAACTATAATATACGCCGATAGTAGAGAAGTTAATACCGAGATATACGTAGTTATAGATATCGATATAGCGGGAATCCTATACCCGGGAGTATAGATAACTATCTAAAAATATAAGAATCGGTAGACGCGACTTATCTTAAGTTAGATATAGCTATAGGATATTAATATAAATATAGATATACGTATAAATACGCTACGCTTCGAGAAATACGGCCTCCGTACTATAGTACGTAGCGGTATAATATAGTTTATTAAGAACTAACGATTATTAATATAACTAGTTAACCCGATATTATATATATTAGAAATTAGTATTAAGCCGTTAGATAATACGTCTAACGATAAAACGGACGATTCCGATAACGATAACTCCGTAGACCTCTCCGACGGAGAACCGGAAAACTAGCTAGCTTAGCCGAGACCGCTAGCTAGGCCGGATACCCGGGCGGTCACGTCGCGGAGCCCTAGGGCCCGTAGACGGTAAGGACGAGTTTCTATAGCGTCCGGTTTATATTAGAAGACCTATAGCGGGGAGCCCTATTATCTATTACTATCCGTAGAGTAGATCTAGACTACTCGTATATACCTAACGGGAGCCCCGTTAAGCCCGATACCCTATTATTACCCGTTATTATTACTATACCCCCGGTATTAGCACCTAATATAGCTAATATATTATTACCCCCTATAACTATTATACCCCTAGTATCTTTATCTAGCGTAGCTAAAGTATCCCTGCTTACTATTATTATTATACTACCTATATTATCTTTACGTATAATAGTAGCGTCCCTACCTATCCTAGTCGCGATACCTATAGTATCCGTATACTAGGGGAACCCTATTACGCTAGCGAGGAACGTTACCTTTTACGATTATAGACTAACGTTAGATACGATAGCTACTATAGAAAAGGTATACTAATAGTTCTTATTAACCGGCTTATAGCTAGGTAACGCTATACCGTTATTATAATTATTACGTAAGGAAATTAAGAGGATATTTTATATTTATAAAATACTTAATATATTAATATTATCTAATATACTACTTACCCCTATCTATACCTATAGGCCCTAGCTCGCCCTAGATATAGTCCTATAAGGCTAGTAGTATATTAAGCGATAGACCGAATAGTAGAAGTTTTAGTTAAATAAGCTAGTATAAGAAGTAATTAACGCGGGAATATATAAGTTAACCTTCGCCGCGAATAGGGAACTATCCCTATAGAACTCCTAAACCGTCTTAGTAAATAAACCTAGTAGCCCGACGGGCGAGAAGAGACTAACCTTCGATTATAGCTTTATTAGGGAGACGTTACTAGGTATTAAAATAAAAACTATTAACGAGGTAACTACGTACCTAAACTACCTATCCTATCGGGTTTATATAAGGTTCGACCTTAAATATACTTTTTAGAGCGTACCCGTAATAAAGGAGTACCGTAAGGTATACGCTTTTTATATTCCCGGATTCCTATAACTTTAGCTAATAAGGATACCGTAGGGCGCGTCGTCTAGCCCCGTAGGGATATAAGAAGCGGTAACGATACTCTTAAGGTCGATAATAGACGAGCCGAACCTCTAGGCGCCCCGTATAGACGGTACCCCGATAGCGGAAGGATACGTAGATAATATCTTCGTTACGGGAGAGTTAATTAAAGAGGTATAGTATATTATCCGATATTACTTACTACTACGCTTACTATAGGCTAATTTTAGGCTTAACTTTAGGAAGCTAAGCCTTAACGTGTCCGTAATAAAAACCCTAGGATTTAACTATATTACCGGAAAGGGTTATAAGCCCTCGTTCGATAAACTATAGAAAATACGAGAATAGCTAATACCGTAAACGTAATCCTACGTTCGAGGGTTCCTCGGTACGGTTATAGTATATAAGAGATAGATAAAGAATTACGCCGAGTTAATAAGACCCCTCTATAGACTTATTAGTAAGGTAGAATAAAAGTAGGGCCTAGCTAAAGCCGCTATATTTACTATCCTAAAAGATACCGTAGCTAGGGTATTTAGTTAGGGCGGCTATAATAGCCGGTTACTTATAAGAATCTATACCGACGTATCGGTATACGCTAGCGGCTATATAATTATATAGCTTCGGGACGGAGTAGAGCTCCCTATCCTATTCGATAGCTTTATATTCTTAAAGCCTTAAATAAACTATAGTATATATAAGAGAGAGCTTTACGCTATAGTAACTCTAGTTAAGAAATATAACTTTATATTCCGGAATACCTAGCCGTCTACGATATATATAGATTATAAGTTATTAGCTACCTTTCTATCGAGTAGCTACTAGGAGGGTATCTTCGCCTAATAAGCGACGGACCTACGTATGTTAAATATAGAAATTAAGTAGCTAGCTAGTAACCGGAATACGGTAGTAGACGCTTTAAGTAGAACTATCTTCTTAGATTACGATTATAACGACCTAGGACCCTTATAAGGCCTTAGGGATATAACTAATAATACTTAAGTATAGAAAGACGGCTTAGGAGGTGTTAACGCTATACTTAGTAAGCTAAAGGCGCCAGTAACGGAAAGAATATAGGCGATGGCGAGCCTATTCTCCCGATCGGAATAATACGGAGACGTTTATAACTATATCGTTAGAAACGTCGCTAACTCCGTAGAGTCGGACGCATAAGTGAGGGCCGTAGTATAATAGTTCCGAATTACTGAGGGAATGCTCTAGTAGAAGATCGCTAATAACTAGAAGGAATACGTAGAAATACTAAATATACTAGTACTACTAAGGAAATTCTATAACGAATTAGGATACCTAGGACTAGACGTAACGAGGCGAAGTATCTAGACCCGATACTAGTAGCCTACCCTATCTCGGGACGTCGTAGTATAGTACGCGGGATACATGTTATACGTAGTATATAGCCCGAGTAGACCTCCGAATCCTAACTAACCGGTATCCGTTTAGGGACTAATATCTATTATAGGTATAGACTATATAGGACCCCTACCGATAGAAGGAGGGCCCGTATACGTCCTAGTTCTTATTAACTACTTTATACGGTTCGTATAGTTAAGACTAGTCCGCTTAACCTCGGTAGCCGAAGTACTCGAGATTATAGTAGCTATCCTATTATCACTTTAAATAAAACCGCTACTTATCTACGTCGATAATAGCCTAGCCTTTAAGGGAGTCTTTAAGACGAGTATAGAGAAGAGAGGTATAAAGGTCGTAATAGCGCCTCTAAGAAGCTATAAGAGTATAGGCCGAGTTAAGGTATATAATAAGATATAGTAGATAATACTAGTAAAAATAATTAAGACGTACGGTATAGACGTCGTAGAATAGGAGAAGAAGCTAGACTATATCGAAGCTTATATAAATAGAAGGACTATATAGTATCTAGGGTTCTTACCGAAGGAGATTATATTTAGACTCGAACTAATTACCTAAATATAGGAAATATCGGTAGAAATACCGGAATAGGATATAGATAACGCCGTAGGCTATATAGCGAGAGTAGCTAACTACATAGCTATAATCGAGGATAGGCGGGAGTCGGTAGCTCGCCTATAGTCGGTAGAGAACGAGCGGCGCCGTGCCGCCTATATAGTAAGAGATAACCGCTAACTAGAGGATAGCATACTCGTTATACTACGAAAGTTATACTTAACCCCGAAGCCGCCGAAGTTCTAACCGCGCTAGATTAGGCCCTTACGAATTATTAATAAAGCCTCCCGTACGTTATACCTTTTAGTATAGATAGACGGTAAGAGAATACGTAAAGCCCGCTATATAGACTAGCTTAAGCCCTTCTAGGTAAGACTAGCATACCTCGGAGCATATATATAGCCGATCGGAATAAGAGACTCGCGGGGCTCGGGATATACCGGGGGGGGGGACGCGTTAGTAGTTAATACCTAAGGAAGGAAAGAAGGAAGGCCTTAGTGGAAGGCGTAACTATGTATTATTAGTTATCATCATTAGGCAGAAGCGGGAGGGGTAATATCTAGATTCTAAGGCACAGGCCCTTGGTCCATAAACTCTTCCCAATACATCCTCATTTTTCCTATTCCATACAATCACACCTTTTGTATAGTTGTGAGGCACACGCTTATGATAGTAATAATAATACTAATAATATTAAAAGTATATTAAAATATCTACTTCTTTTATTAAGTACTTAAGAACTACTTATTAAATCGAATATTATACTATATATAGTACTAATATTCTATATTAAAATAATTTTTTAAAAATACTAATTATAAGCTTGAGGCTATAAGAACTAAATAAAGCCTTTCTTATAAAAGAAGGCGTTATTAATAATATATTATTTAATATAAAATTAGATATTAATTAGATTAATAATTAGAAAGAGGATAATACTATAGCCCTTTTACTTATTTAACTAATTATTAAAGATATACCCCTTATTAAACTTTCTAATATCTCTAACCTTTAAAGCTTAGAGGACCCTAAAATCTATATATAACCCTACGGGGTTTACTATAGGTTTTAATATTATTATTACTTTTTTAAATACTAATTTAGAAAGCCATAATAATAATATAGAAACCTTTATCTTAAAGATAAAGGAACTTAATAATAAGATAAGTTTATTATAAGCTAATCTCTTAATAACTTAAATAATAGCTTTAAAAGCTATTATTTTCATACTATATAGATATATAGGAATAATAATACCTTTAATAAAAGTACGTTTAAAAAGCTTTATATTAATATTATAAACGAATCTAAAAGATTCTCTATTAAATAATATAAAGTCTTATTCTTGAATACTAAGAATAAGAACTAGAATAAGTAATACTAGTACTTTTAATAAGTATAGGGTGAATAAAAGCTTTAATAAGAAGAACTAATATTAATACTAAAGCTTATAACTCTAATTATATTAATAGTTATATATTAGAGAATTACTATTTTAAGTATCTAAATAAAGCCTTATTATAGTAGTATACTAATAAGATTTTATCTAATAGTATAAAGAGCTAAAACTATTAACGTTATTAAATTTTATAATATTATAACTAGGAATATAAGTAAAAGTACGGAGTAAGTATTAAGACCCTAAGTAGTATAAAGAATAAATTAGAACTTAAGATACCTAAGAGGTAGGTTAAACCCTAAAGCCCTATAAAGGGATTATTATAATAATAAAGGAGTATCTTAGATCTTAGTTAACTACCCGTGCCACGCACCCACTAAAGTGGGTGCTCTATACTAAAATGAACCAATTACTAAAATGAACTACTTTTCTTATCTTTAACTATAGCTTTTTATTTAACTATAACTACCTATCTTTTTAACTATCTTAGTTTCTTTCCTATCTCGTAGATAAGTAGTAGATCGAGTTTACCTATGGTACGCTATTTCCGCGCTCTAAGTGCCGCTTCGGTGATAATACGCTTAAAACGTCTACGTAGTCGTTCCTTAGCTACCTTAACTACCTATATTACCTATACCTCCTTATCCTCCTTCCGCTATGTAATAAGCTCCCGTACGTCTTCGATAGTAAGCGTACTACCTAACTATAGCCGAGTATTAGCTCTAGAACGAGCTAAGCGACGTATTTACTTAGAACGCCTCGCCTTATTAAGATCTTATTTCGTCTAAACTAATTTAGCTAAATTAGTTAGAGAGCCCTTAATAAACCGTCCGATTAGGTTTAGTAGCTTATTTAAGATATCGCTATTATATAGTAGGTTACTAATATAAGTTATAGCTTTATCTAGCTACCGATATATCTATAGCGTATTAAATAGGGAAGAGGAGAGAGGGTATATTATAGTATAACGGCTTGGTATAAGTAGTTCTTATAGAAGCCGTTTTTAAAGCTTTTTAAGGACGATAGATAGCTAGAACGGCACGATACTAGTCTTCTTAAAGGCGGAGATAATAGTAATTGACTTTATAGCCTCCTTCCTTACTCCCTCGATAAGTCCTAGGAAGTTAAGCTTATTAATATTAGCGATACTATTACGGGCTAAGACGTCTAGAGCCTTCGCGTAGTAATACTTTAATAGCTAGAAGACTACTATATTAAGTAGCTATAGAAGATATATAAGATAGGGAGGTAAGCTAAATAGAATAATATTATAGTTATAATAATATTCGATAAATTAACGAGTATAGTAGCTTCTATATCTATTAAGAATTAGTAGCCGCTTTATCCCGGTCGTATACTTCTTAGTATACTTCTAGAAATACTAGATCTACTAGAAGCTAAGCTCGTTATTAATATAGCTAGACTTAGATATTAATATAGCTATATCTTTATCTAGCGAGGTAAGCTTATATTAGCGAGTTATATACTACTTACTAGAGAGGATTAGGAATACTAGGATATAGCGGCTACTTATTAATATCGCCTCGATAGTAATAGCTAACTCTCTATTAGCTAGTATAGCTAGATATTAAGCTTGCTTTCTCTTAGTAATAATAAGCTAGCTTTTACTAACTCTAATCTAAAAACTAGTCTCGTCTATATTCTATATATCTAATAACGCGATTCTATAAATCTAGATAGTATCTTATAAGTAACGGAAGTATTCTTTAATACGAGGAAGGTCTTTACTAACTTACTAGTTAGTATCTAGGAGAGTTTACTATATAACTAGATATCTATATCTCTTAATAAAGTAAGTAACCTAGTTCTCTCTAATAGGCTAAAACTCGTATAGACGGAGGCGAGTAGTAAGTATATTATTTATAGCCTCGGCTATAAAGCTTCGATAGATAGCTAGATTAACTTACTCTAGCTAGTTAATATATCTATAAATAATAGCCTCCTTAGTAATAGTAAGCTTTATATTTAAAGCTACTCGCTTCTACTCCGGCTTATTAATAATATACTT
Organism: Knoxdaviesia proteae; assembly: GCA_001510565.1. Lineage (NCBI taxonomy): Eukaryota > Fungi > Ascomycota > Sordariomycetes > Microascales > Gondwanamycetaceae > Knoxdaviesia > Knoxdaviesia proteae. The sequence goes on along the minus strand of LNGL01000010.1, from coordinate 420,380 downwards.
ATTATAATAGCGTACGAAGGTAGGGTATAGGAGGTCGAAGCGCTTAGTAACGGAACGAAGAGATTCGTCTAGGTTATCTAGCTTATACTAGATAGCCTCTTATATAATAGCTCGTTAGGAAGTTATTTGAATAAGGAATTGAATGATATGAAAAGTGGGAAAAAAAAGTATGGAATGGAGGGGTGGGAAGAGGAAGAAGTTTTATAGTTAAAAATAAGAAAAGTGGTTCATTTTAGTGATTGGTTTATTTTAGTGTAGAGCACCTACTTTAGTGGGTGCGTGGCACGGGTATTCCTATAAGAAAACTCTATAAGAATAGAGTTAACCCTCTAAATTAACTCTGAAATGAGGAGGATATAAAGAAGAGGGTTAGAAAATAGAATTATAAATAGAAGAGAAGTTTCTATAAGTTAATAGATCTTAAAATAGATTAAGGAAGATCTCTAACTTTATAATATACTTATTTTTTATAATTAATACTTTTAATTTAGATTATTTATTTCTTATAAAAGACTTCTTTTAAAAGGTATAATATAAGTTTTATAATTATCTTTTTTAAGATATATTAAATTTAATAAAAAATATTTAGAGTTATTCCCTGACTTTAATAATAGGCTTAAATACTTAATAAATCTCTCCTAATATTAGTTTAAGTTACTTTAACTTTTACCTCTTATAAGTAAAATAATAAAAACTAGTATAATTAAGATAATTAAGATATAACTAAAAGTAAAAGAATAGTTTAAAAAGACTATTATAGTTAAAGAGGTTATTAGTAATATCTAATAAAAGAATACTATATAGATTCTTATAATAATTTAGAAAAATATAAAAGTTAGATTTAAAGTATTTATTAAACTATAAGAGATTATAAAAACCTTTTAAATAAAGTTAAAAAAGTTAAAACGAAATCTTAAACTTAATGTATTACTTAATAAAAAGAAACCATTTAATATATACTTAAGGATTACTTAAATATCCTAAAAGAGTAACGCTTAAACTAAATACTCTTAATTTTAAAAGTTAATATAGTTATTTAGTAAAGTAACTATTTTAAAATTAACCTTATATAAAGAGATTAACGTAAAGGTGTTAATAATATATATAATAAAAATATATTTGTTATCTAGGACTAAACTTAGAGAATAAAGACTTAAGTTATTTAAGCTTAAGTATATAAATAATAAGAGATTAATATATTTCATAATAAGATACTTCAATATTATTTCTAATATAAATTTAATCAAAGTTGATAATTACTTAAAGAAACTATAGATACTACTAAGTTTCTTTTTTAAATTTAATTAATAAAACATTAAATTATAGAAGAGAAGATTTTTTTAAAAATCTAAAGTCTTAGATTACTAATTAGAATAGAAAATCGCTAGCTTAATAAATAGAATATATAGAAGACTATAACTATTAAAAGAACTAAAGATAAGCTATAGTTACTACTTAAAAGAACTAAGCTTAGCTATCTAATTTATTAGATTTATAAGAAGATTAATTATAAATAAGAAGACTTTTACTTTATAATATTAAATAGTAGTTCTATTTTTCCTTAAAAGCTACATAATTATTATAAGCAAATCAATTATTAAGAGAACGCGTATTAAGTTAAAAATCTAAATTTAAAGCCTATTTAAAAAGTTATCTACGTCTAGAGTATTATTCCTATTAATAAAGCTAAAGTAAAAGAAAGTTTTCTTTATTACTAATTAGAAATTAATAAAGTATCTTAATAGGCTTAAGGCTTAGAACGCTATTAACTATAGTATATAGTATTAATAGGGATATATGAAATTAAAATATAATAAAATTAATAAGAAATAAAAAATAGATTTAGATATAAAAGCTGGCTTATATCTAATTATTAAGGAGTTAGTAGTATAATTATGACTCATTTATAATAAAATCGTATTTAACTAAGAACTTTTAAATAAGAAAATTTAAACTAGCTTATATATATATAATATAGATAGTAAAATAAAATCTATTAATATAGAAAGAAAAATCCTAATTAAATATATTATAATTAAAAGATTTATAAGAAAACTTAAAATTCTTATTTTAAAAAATATATTATTATAAGTCTAAGCTATTATAAACTTAAAAGTAAATAAGTTATAATCTAGAAATAAAGATTAAAGGCTAGATATAAAAGAACTAACTAGTAAAAAAATAAATAAAGAACTTTAGAATAATATCTACTATATGAGATCTATTTAAATAAATAGAATAAAGGAAAAAGAAAAAGACTTAAAGCTAGTAAAGTTTTAAATCTTAGAATATTTAAAAGATTTCTATAGTATCTTTAACTTAAGAAATATAAGAAGATACCTTTACTTAAAGATATTAAATATCTTATTAACTTAATAAAAAGAAAATAACTATTAAGTAGTAATATATTTATAATTAATATAAAATAAATAACTATATTTAAAGAATACTTAGATAAAAATCTCTAGAATAAGATTATCGAAAAGCCTTATTAACGTACTCATAATATTTATTTGAAGAAAGATAAGTCTATTTATATTTATATTAACTATAGAGGCTTAAATAATATAACTATTAAAAATAATATTACGTTCTTATTGACTAAGGAAATTAATAACCACTTAGTTCATATAAAGTATTTTTCAAGTTAGATCTAAAAAAACATATTACTAAATCTTATCTAAATTAGGAGATAAGTAAAGGATAGCTTTTAATATAATATAAAATATAGATATTTTAAGTACTTCGTTATACCTTTTAGATTTACTAAAGCTCCTAGTACTTTCTAGAACTACATAAACTAAGCTTTAGCTAGTAATATAAACGTATTTATATTATATACTTGAATAATATCTTAATACTCTTAAAAACTAAAGAAAACTATAAAAAGTATCTAAAACTAATTATAAAAAGGCTATAAGCTTTCAAGTTATATATAAAAATGTCTAAATATAACTTCTTTAAAAAAGAAGAAAAGTACTTAGGATTTAACTTAGAAAATATAAAATAAAAATATTTTTAAATAGATTTGAAACTATTTTATACTAGTTAATATTAAGAATAATAAATAAAATATAATAGTTAATACGATGAGTAAATTATAACTAGAAATTTATCTTAAAATATTTAGATATAATAATACTAATAATAAGCCTCTTAAAAAAGAAAAGTAAAAAGAATAAAAAGCCTTAGTAAAATAAAGAAAGAAAAAATAGAACTTAATATGAAAAATATTGAGATAGGTATTCCTATCCGCTCTAGTTTAATAAAGATATAGAAGTACCTATAAAGTTAGAAATAGAGCCTTATAAAAAGTAATATTAAGTATATTACTATAAAAATAAATTAAAAAGTAATACCTAATTAAATACTTCCTATAAAAGCTCTTAGAGATATCTATAAAATAAGCTATAATAAGAAATATAAGTAATTATATCTAATATGAAATATGAAATATACTTACTATATAACTTACCAAAACTATTTAAGATATTAACTAATTATATGATATTAAGATATATTATAGAATTATTTATAAAAGATCTTAAAAGCTACTTAAGTAGATAGCTAATAGATCTTTAAGAATTTTATTTTACTATTAAATACTAATTAGGTTTATAAAACTTAGTAAACGAATTATTAAGGAAGCTAGATTATATAAAATAAGAAATCTCTATATTAGATATACTAAATACCTTAGAACAAGTACTTTAATTACGATAATCTAATATTTTATCAAGAATAAAAAGGGGGAGTAAAAATAAAAAAATAAAATAAAAAAAGAAAATTTATTACTTTAGAAATAGTTATTATATAAATTGTAACCTAATAGAGTTTTAACGCCGATATTATAAAGAAGACTTTTTAAAATAAGGCCTCTTGGATAAAAAATAGTTAAGTAATATAATCATAATCTAAATCTAAGAAAACTATTAGGTAAACTAGAAATCTTTACTTAGCTAGCGAAGAAACTTTATAAAATAATTTAAGAATTATAAATACTAGATTTAGAATATCAAGTTATAAAGTAAAACTAATAAAATAATATTATAAGGGAAAAGCATTTAAAGATATGGAAAGTATATTTTATTATAAGACGAGATTATATATCCTAGATAAATTACTTTCAAAAATAAAAATTATAAAATAGTACTATAATAACGTATATACTAAGTATATAAGAGAAAAGAAGATTATTAAGTTAATAATAAAAAAGTTCTACTAAAAAGTATCTTAAAAGATATAACTAAGTATATATAAAGTTATATAAAATATTAAAGTATAAAGAAACTTAAATATAAACTATATAGTTAAATAATACTATTTCCCTTATTAATTATACCTTAAAAAATATTAATAAACTTATTAAATATAATTGAAACCTTAATATAATATAGATATAATATAATTATAACTATAAGTGATTATATAATAGAAATAATATATTTTATAATAACTATAACGATACTTAGTATAATAAAATATATAGAAATTCTATATAAGGAAATAAGTATATATAATATATTAAGTATTATTTTAAATAGAAATAGTCTCTTTACTTTAAAGTTCTAAAACCTTTTTTATAAAGTAAAGTAATTTAAATAGAAATTATTTATTGTTTATTACTTATAAATAAATAACTTTATAGATAAACTAACTAAGAATTAAAAACTTACTTAAAAGCTTATCATAAATAAGACTTATATTCCTAATTAAGATTCTTTAGAGATATAGAATTTGTTTTTATCAAGAACTACTATATAAACTAGACCTTACGAGTCTTGCTATTCATAGCCATAAATAAATATTGTCTATAGCTTATAGAATACGTAGAGCTCTTAGAGATAATTATAAGAGTTAAACAAAGAATTAAGAAACTCGTAGATATCTAATAAAGGATATAGAATTTATAAGAATATATATTATAAAACTAAAAGAAAAGATATAATAAAACCCATATATTAAAAACCTATTAATTAAGGGATATAATAAAGCTAAATATAAAATTCTTTTAAAATAAGAAAAGTAAATAGAAACTAACTTTAATTAAATCACTAATATAATGTATATATAAATATATAACGCTTTCTTAGCTACGCTATTAGAGCCGTTATATAGAATAATCTCTTCAATAACGTTTTTAACAATTAAAAGAGTTTAAAGAAGAATAGGAAATAAAATAAATTATTAATATAAGAAAAGAAAGTAACAGCCTTTTTTACTTAGTTAAGTAAAAATAATAGCTGATTAAATATGATATACAAGAGCTGGAGGAAAATGTAAAGAGTAGCTAATAAAAATTAAGATAATATAAAGAAATAACTTAATGGAAATATAAAAAATAAGTTAAATAGAAAGTACGTAGATATATTTAAGTAAATAAGTATATATATTATTTAAAAGAGTTTAAAATATATAAAAACGATTAATAAAGGCCTATATTGAAGTTATAGAAATAACTAAATTAACCCGTAATTTAGATAATTTAATAGGAGTTTAGTAAAAACGATTAAAATACGTAAATCCTCGCGTTAAAAAAATCCGATACTAATAATAAATCTTTAAATAGAGAATATACTTTAAATTAATATCTATTTAAAAAGAAAAAAAGCGCTTACTTAATTAAGGTATCCGTAATACTATTAATAATACTATTAACTTAGTAACTTATAATAAAATATATAAAGGGGTAGTTATAAAAGTTTAAGTTAGTATCAAAGTAATATTCTAATACTCTTTTAAAAATAAATAACGTTATAGATCTAAAAGATAATTAGATAGAAGCGAAATAAAAAATTCAAGAGTAAAAAAGTCCCAGAAAGAGACTAAAGATTTTATAATATTACTGCTTAGCTAATTAAAGAAGTTACGTTATTTCAATATAGAAAGTAAAAGAAATAAATTTAAAAGCTCTTAACGAAGATCTATTATAGCTAGCGTTATAAGAGTAAAGTCTTAATCTTAATAAATAAACTAATAAGTTAGCTCTTATTGAAAATAAGCCTTAGAAAGACTAATAAGCCCCTTTAAAAAAGAAATAAAAAGAAATTTTATTATAAACTTTAAAATTTATAACTAAATTCCAAAAAACTAATTATAATTATAAATATATTAAGTATAACTATAAAAGATAGGATTGATTCGTTAGTAAGCCGTTCTAAAGAGATAAGTTAAATAAAAAAAAGCTTAGGGAACGCCCCTATTATAGAAATAATATATATTACTACAGAGGTATATATAAATAAAATAAAAAGAATAAGGGACATTATTAAAGCTTATTCCTTAATTAAGAATAAGATTATACTTAGAATATTGAATGTATTTTATAAGTATTAGAATATAAAAACTAATAGTAGTTATAATAAAAATAAAATATCTAAGATATTTTAAAAGAAATTTTAAAAATAAATAAAGTAATAGATAGAAAAAAGAAAAAGGAAAATACTACCCGCGCCACGCACCTACTCAAGTGGGTGCTCTACACTAAAATGAACTAATCACTAAAATAAACCACTCTCCTTATTTTTAGCTATAGAACTTCTTCCTCTTCCTATCTCTCTATTCTATACTTTATTTTCCTTCTTTTTATATTATTTAATATCTTATTTAAATAGCTACCTAACGAACAATTATATAAGAGGCTATCTAGTATAAGTTAGATAACTTAGATAACTTTCTTTATTCCGTTCTAAAGCGCTTTAATATCCTATACCTTACTTTCGTACGCTATTATAATAAGTATATTAATAATAAGCTAAAGTAAAAGTAAGTAACTTTAAATATAAAACTTATTATTATTAAAGAGGCTATTATTTATAAATATATTAACTAACTAAAGTAAGTTAATTTAATTATCTATTAAAGCTTATATTTACTACTCGCTTCTATCTATATAAGTTTTAGCTTATTAAAGAAGATTAAGTAGCTTACTTTATTAAGAGATATAGATATCTAGCTATATAATAAGCTTTCTTAGATACTAATTAATAAGCTAGTAAAGACCTTCCTTACGTTAAAAAGTACTTTTATTACTTATAAGATACTATCTAGACTTATAGAATTACGTTATTAGATATAGAATATAGATAAAACTAGTTTTTAGATTAGAGTTTATTGGAAAATAGGTATGGGGGGTAGTGGTAGTGGAAGGTTAGCTTCAGCACCCTTACTATTAAAAGGTAGGATTAAAAAGTAGTAGGAAAATTATCGGTGATTATTACTAGAAATCTAGCTAGAATGAGCGGGGGAGAGCCCCTATTTTATCCCCTATAGGATTAGGCTCTTCCCCCCCAAAGGCTCCGAATACTATCTAGGCTTTCTATCTATTCTTTAGGCGTCTCTAGGCTTTCTAGGGCCTTCTTATAATTAATAGGTATATTAATAATACTTAATAACTATATTATAATTCCTAACTACTATAATAGATTCTTAATACCCTTTCTTAGTTAGAATATTATAAATTAAAAGCCTAGTAAGCTTCTTAAATAATACTCTTCTTAATAGCTTAGTTAGTATATCCGCTAGTTATTCCGTCGTTAGTACGTATTATACTCTAATATCGAGTTCCCGTACTTAGTTAATCGTAGAGTAAAGAGGCGTATTAACGTATCTTATGTTCGGCTTTATAATAGTAGTAATAGTAACGGTATTATCCTCCTAGAGGACGATATTCCTAACGCGAAAGTTAAGCTTAGTTAGTAAATATTAAAGCTATACTAAGTAGTATATAGTCTCTCGTAACGCGTAGATCTCTACTTTAGTAGAAAAATTAATAATCTACCTCTACTATTTATTATACTAGCTAATAAAGTTATTATTAAGTTTAATAATATATCTAGTAATTAATTTAAATTCGGTATCTTTAGTATTATTATATAAGGTATCGGCCTAGGTATTTAGTATCTAATCTTACGTTATAAGGCTCCTTTAATAAGTAATCCCTTTCTAAGCGCTTCTAGTAAGGGATTATAGTATACGCTTTAGGCCCTTAGCGTATATAATTTATAGGTTATAAGAAAAGCGTATATATTAATATATAACGTAGGCTACGTTAAGTTAGGTCTTTCTTATAAAATATAAGAGTTTTCCTATTATTTAATAATATAAGCCTTAATTAGTAAGTTATATATATTTATATTTAAGGGGTAAAAAAGTAACTAGCTCTATTAACGTAGTTATAGTTTAGTAATTTAAAAGCTAGAACTCCTCTAGTATATCTCTAATATAGCTATCCTAACTAATTAAGATATTATCGTTCTCGATCTTAATAGCTATTCCTAAGAGCTATTTAGGCTCTTCCTAATACTTAGAAATTAAGATACTTACTAGGTCTTTCTTAAATTAATTAGTTATTACTTTATTAAGGGAAAGGATTAGTAGGTTATTAATATAAGAAAAGATAACTACTTAAGTTAGGGGGTTATAATAGGTTACGTTATTAGCTTATAAAAACTTAAATCCGATTATCGTAAATACCTCTTAGAAACGAATCTACTACTATCTTCTTAATTACTTTAGTTTATATAATAGTTTTAATAAAATAAAATACTATTAAACGCTTCCTAACTTCTACTTTACTTTTAAAGCCTCTTTAGGATATTTATCTAAGTATTTACGTATTATAGCTTAGGGATAATATAAATTATTTCCTTAAGCTCTCTTTATAAGTAAATAGAGACTATATCTATTTATTATAAAGTAGCTCTTATCTTAATTACTAAGGCTAATAAAGTTCTTTACGTATTTAAGGTTATAGTTAATATAAACGTTTTATAGAAGTTAACTCCCTCTCGCTATTAAAAGCCTTAAACGTATTATCTTACTTTCTTCTTAATCTCGTTACCTTTTATATTAGTCTTTTATTAAAAAGCGAGCTTTATAGTAATTAGTTTCTTTAGAGGCTTTCCCTATATTACCTTAAAAGTCTTTATCTTAATAACCTTCTAAAATTTAGTCTTAGTAACTTCTATCTATATACCTATAGCTTTTTAATCTCGTTAATAGTCCCGCTTTAATACCTTATCGGTATTACGTAAATAAATAGAATTAGATACTACTATAAATATACTTCCTAATAATTAGTTACTAGCTAACTTATTAAGGTCTTTAAGCTTATTTAGTCTTAAAAGGCTTTAGTCTATAGTTAGAGGATTCGTAATCGTAACTTCCTTATTATCTAGTAGGTCCTACTTATTAGGTAGTTCCGAAATAGCCGTTAGCTCTAATACCTTAGATAACTCTAATACGCCTAATAGCTCCGATACGCCTAATAACTCTAATACGCTAGATAACCCCTTCTTAAGGGTATTACTACTAGTAATAGTATTAGCTTTTAACTAGCGTAGCGCTCCTAGAGGGTAGGATTAGACGTACTTTCTATATAAAAGCTTATAAATACGTTCTTAAAATTAGATATCTTTAGTAATATATACTTATTTAAATTCTAGAATCTATACTCTATAAAGATAATAGCCTTAGTATCTAACTAAGATATCCCTTACGCCTTTAAATATTAGTTTAGTATTTTTATTATTAAATTTAATATCTAATATCTTCTGTTACTAAAGGGGGTTTATATATATAATATACTTAGAACCTAATATCTAAAAATAAGATATATTAACTTTCTTATTTACCCCGTAAGCCTTTTAAAAGGTATTAATTAGGGTATTAAGGCTCCTAATAGCGATTATCTAATTAAGTATATAGACTATTACGGTTATAATCTTATTTTATAATTTAAGTATGATACTCTTAATAATAATAGTTATTTTAATATTTTATAAGACCTTATAGATACTATACTTAATACGCTTATTCTAAGTAAGGTAATATAGAAGCGATATTATATACTTAATTCCCTATTTATAATAATAAGTTATTAGCTTTTTTATATTAATATTAATACCGTTATCGTTATAAAGCTTTTTAGGCTTTTAGTTTAGCTTTAACGCCTACTTCTTAATAGTTTTTTAAATATATAATAATACTTTACTCTTTTAAGCTATCGCTTATATTAATTAGTAACTTATCGCCTCGTTATAAACTAATAAGAAATAGCTATTTTTACTTATAGATACTAGTTATATAGTACCTATATCTATATAGATAATCTCCCTAAGTACCTTAGAGGGTACTTTAAGGTCTAGTACTTTAAAAGATATTATCTTTTTAAGCTTATAGGCGCTATAAGGCTTAATTAAATTAATCGCTTTCTCTATTAATAAACTAGTAATTACTTTAATTATATAAGATATAGCTCCCTTTTAAAAGTAATAAAGGCGCTAATATATAAGAGCCTTACTCTCTAAAAATATACGTAGGGATACGTTAGTATATATAATACTATTAGCTTTAATATATAAAGTATAACCTTCCTTATAGGGAAACTCGTTTATAGTTATATAAGCCTTAAGGCCTTCTCTTACTTCTAACGTAAAGCCTTTTTATATTAGAAAGATAGTAATAATAACTTTATCTTTAATTATTAATTAATTAGCTACTAAAACGTATCCCTTCTTATATTAAATAATTCTAGAGATAACGTTAATAAGGAAAGTAAGGTAATATTAGACGTTAGTAATTCTAAGGCTTAATCCGTTTTTTATCTAAAGTTAAATAGTTCTAATATACTAAACTCTTAATAATCTATTTCTTAACTTAATTAAATTAATAAAAGTCTTTAGGGAGCCTTATTTAAACTAAGATAAGTTATTTAAAATATAAGAGTTTAAGCTTATATTATAAATCTAATTTATATAAATATAATAAGTAAAGTAAGGCTTAAATAGTTACTAGTTTATAACGGTATAAGTAATACTAAAAAGAGTAGTCGATTCCTCCGCCTTTATATCCTTTAGTAGCTTCTTACTCTTATCCTTAATAGACTTCTTTTTAGAAGTTATAGTATTAGTAGTATTTAGCTTATAAGTCTTCTCTTTACTATTCGCTTTCGCTTAGTATTTACTTATAATATACCCCTTTTTACTATATTAATAATATTAAATATCGCTTTTCTTCTTAGTAAAAGTACTACTAATAGTAGATTTAAAGGAGGGGGTATTAAGATTAACTTTCTTTATCTTTTTTCTTTTTTCTAATTAAAAGGGTATCTAGTTTATTACTAACGCGTAAGGTAATTTATATTCTTAGTAATATACTTAGATATAGCTATAATAATAGTAGCCTTATAATTAATATCCTTATTAAAGCTCTTTAAGATAATATAAAAGTCTCTATTAAGCTTAAGATAATAGGTAATAATATAATAGTATACGCTTATTATAGTAAAGATAGTTAAGATTACGAGCCCTTTTAATCTTACTTTATATACTATTAAGATAAAACGATTTAGGATCTAATATACCCTTTCTCTTAATTCTATTTAAAAATCGAAGATCGCTATAATATTTTTAATTCTTAACTCTCTAATAGCTTAAAAATTCTATTTTAATACTCTAAATAAGGTATAAGTATTAACCTTATCTTTAAATATAAAGGAAATCTTAAGGGTAACTATTTCCTTTATTATACGCGTTATATACGTATTTACTAAGGGTTATAGCTCCTAAAGCTACTTAATAATAATACCTAAAGTATTTAAGATAGTTTTAAACTCTTTAAACTACTATAGCTATTCTAAAATACTAGCTAGATTTAAGGTCTTATTAATAAGGATAACGTAGTTCTTAAGCTCCTTTATTTTAACTTTTATAATTAAATATTTATAGTTCTTATCCTTATCTAAGTTATCGTTATCTTTAATCTCTAACTCGTAATCTTATTATCTAAAAGAGGATCTACGTTATCTTTAGCTTTTAACTTCTTTAGCTATCTATATAACCTTCTCTTATATCTTTATAACTTAATTAATTAAGAGTCTTTACTACTTAAGGTCTTTAATATAGTTTCTTATATAGGTATTACTTTCCTTAATTTCCTTTAGGTTCTTAGTAACTAACTTAGTTACGGCTTCTATAATCTACTCTTAAGGGATAGGAGGGTAGTAAAGGTTACGGGTATTAGGGGTATATATAAGGGTTACTTCCTCTAATTCTAAGATAGCCTTATCGGCCTTAGCTTATACGTTAGCCTTATACTATACCTACCGCTTAGCGTTACGCTATCTTAGGCTTAGGCCCTTAGCTACTTTATTTTACCTCGCTACGGAGGACTTAGTTAGAGATATTAGCTACTCTATAGTATCGTAGGTAATAAAGCTAACTTAGGAAGGGGAAGGGGGGGGTTAGTTAGGGGCGTTAGTTATTAAATACGCTCTATCTAGAGTATAAAAATCGAGATACTACGGAAGTTTTACGGCTTCGTAGGGTTCGAAAGGGTAGGGGAAAGGGCTATATAAGTTTTATAGCTTTATAGGATTAATAGGTAGGGGGGAAAGGGGGGGGTCGAAACGAAAATAGTAAAGGGTAAAGCTATAAGCCCCGGGCTTATAACCTATTAGAAAATAGGTATAGGGGGTAGTAATAATAGAAGGTTAGCTTTAATACCCTTACTATTAAAAGGTAGGATTAAAAAGTAGTAGGAAAATTATCGATAATTATTATTAGAAAGCTAGCTAGAATAAGCGGGGGAGAGCCCCTATTTTATCCCCTATAGGATTAGGCTCTTCCCCCCTAAAGGCTCCGAATGCTATCTAGGCTTTCCATCTATTCTTTAGGCGTCTCCAGGCTTCCTAGGGCCTTCCCACAATCAACAGGTATGCTAATGATGCCTAATAACTATATTATGATTCCTAACTGCTATAATAGATTCTTAATAGAGTTAGTAAAAGCTAGCTTATTATTACTAAAAGAAAGTAAGCTTAATATCTAGTTATATTAGCTAATAGAGAGTTAGCTATTATTATTAAGGCGATATCTTAATAAGACGAGGCGTTCTAAGTAAATACGTCGCTTAGCTTATTCTAAAGCTAATACTTAGTTATAGTTAGGTAGTATACTTACTATTAAAGACGTATAGGAGCTTATTATATAGCGGAAAGAGAATAAGGAGGTATAAGTAATATAAGTAATTAAGGTAGTAAAAAAATAACTATATAGACGTTTTAAGCGTATTATCGCTAAAGTAGTACTTATAACGCGGAAATAACGTATTATAAGTAAACTCTATCTACTACTTATATATAAGATAGGAAAGAAACTAATATAGTTAAAGAGATAGGTAATTATAATTAGAATAAAATCTATAGTTAAAAATAAAGAGAGTAGTTTATTTTAGTAATTAGTTTATTTTAGTATAGAGTACCCACTTTAGTAGGTGCGTGGCGCGGGTAGATCCTATCTTTAGAAAGAAAGGGGGAGGGTAGATATACTTAAAAAATCTACTATTAAAAGAAAAGCTATTATAAAAGCCTAAGTTATTAAATAATATTCTAGAAGTAAATAATTCAAAAATCTAAACTATTACTTTAAGTAAGATAAAAACTTCTTATTATATTTTAAGAAATAAAAGAAATAAAAGATTAGATATTAGTAGAAAATTAAAGTTACTAAGGAATAATAATAAGATATCGATTCTTAGAAGAAAAAGTAAGTTATAATATTAGAACTAATACTAGAAATAAAAATATAAAGTAAGTGTAGAGAGAGACCTTAAGTATTATAAAGAATAAACTAGAACTTAATATACCTAAGAAGTAAGTTAAATCCTAAAGCCTTATAAAGGGATAATTATAATAACTAAGGAACATCCTAAATTCTAGTGAACTATACTTATAAGAAAACTCTATAAGAATAGACTTAGCCCTCTAAATTAATTCTAATATAAGGCAGAGATAAAGAAGGGGGCTAGGAAAATAGAATTATAAATAGAAGAAAAGTTTCCGTAAGTTAATAGAACTTAGAATAGACTAAAGAAGATCTTTAACCCTATAATATACCTCCCTTTATAACTAAAACTTCCAGTTTAAGTTATTTATCTTTTATAAAAGACTTCTTTTAAAACCCGTAAAATAGGTTTTATAAATTTATAATTTAAAATCTTCTATTTCTAAAAGGGGTTTATATATATAATATACTTAGAGCTTAGAATCTAAACGTATAATAATATATTTACTTTCTTATCTATTCTATAAGCATTTTATTCAAAAGGCGCTAATAGGCGTTTTAAAACTCTTAGAAATAACTATTTTATTAAGTATATAAATAATAATAGTTATAGTTTTATTTTATAACTTAAATAAAACGCTCTTAATAATAATAATAACTTTAATCTTCTATAAGACCTTAATAATATTATGTTTAATATATTTAAATCTTAGTTAAATAATATAAAGCGACCTTATATACTTACTTCCCTATTGATAATAATAAGCTACGAGCTTCTTAATACCGATATTAATACTATTATTATTTATTTTAAGCTTACTTAGGCTTTTAGCTTAGCTTAAGTATATATATCTTAATAGTCTTTTAAATATATATAAGAATATCGCTCTTTTAAGTTATCGCTTATATTAACTTTTAGTTTATTACTTTATTATAAATTAATAAAAAATAACTATTTTTATTCATAAATACTAATTATATAATACTTGCGTTTATATAAATAACTTCGTTAAGTACTTTAGAAAGTACTTTAGAATTTAGTAATTTAAAAGATACTATTTTGAAGCTTACAGGTATTATAAAGTTTGATAAGCTAGTAATTACTTTAATAATCTACGATATAGCTGTTCTTCTAAAATAGTAAAAGCGTTAATATATAACGGCCTCGCTTTCTAATAACGTATATAGGGATATATTAGTATATATAGTATTATTAATTTTAACATATAAGGTATAGCCTTCTTTATAAGGGATCTCTTTTTTACTTATATAGGCCTTAAGGCCTTCCTTTATTTCTAACGTAAGGCCTCTCTTTATTAAAAAAATAATAGTAATATTTCTATTTTTAATTAATAGTTTATTTATTATAAAGATATACCTTTTCTTATATTGAATAATATTAGAGATAACGTTAACAAAGAAAGTAAGGTAGTAACTTTAAGCGTTAGTAGTTCTAAAGCTTAATTTATCTTTTAAATAAAACTTAACTATTTTAATATACTAAACTCTTAATTAGCTACTTCTTAACTTAATTAAATTAATAAAGTCTTTAGAAAGTTTTTTATAAATTAAAATAAGTTATTTAAATATAGGATTTTAAGTTAGTATCGTAGATTAAGTTATTATAAACGTAATAAATAAGATATAGTTTAAGAAGTTATTAATTAAAAGCGGTTTAAGTAATACCGTAAGAAGTAATTAAAATATTTAGTTTAGTATTTTTCACTAGCTTTTACTTTAGCTCTTTATAAGTTTTTTTCCTAAAAGTTATAATATTAGTATTGTTTAATTTATAAATTATCCTTTTATTGTTTATTTTTACTTAATATTTACTAATAGTATAGCCCTTTATATTATATTAAAATAATTAAAAGTTACTTTTCTTTTTAGTTATAGTATTACTAGTAGTAAGCTTAAGAAGAACGTTTGTAGTTATATATTCAATATATAACTATCATAATAATAGCTTTATTATTAACTTCTTTATTAAACCTTTTTAAGATAGAACGAAAGTCCTTATTAAGTTTAAAGTAATAAGCTATAGTATAGAAGTATATGCCCGTTATTAAGAAAATAATTAAGATTACGAGCCCTTTTAATCTAAGTTTATATATTATAAAAATAAAATAGTCAAGGATTTAATACGCTTTTTCTCCAGGTTTAATTTAAAAATTAAATATCTTTATAATACTTCTAATTTTAAATCGCTAGTAACTTAGAAGTTTTACTTTAAAGTTTTAAATACGGTATGAATACTAACTTTATTTTTTGAAAATAAAATTAATTTTAAGGGAGATTATTTCTTTTATTATATACGTTATATATACGTTTACTAGTAATTAAAGGTCTTAAAGTTAATCAATAGTAATACTTAACGCGCTTAAAGTAGTTTTAGATTCCTTAGATTATTATAATTCTTTAAAAGTATATAATAGTTTTAGATCTTTATTAATAAATATAATATAGTTTTTAGACTCTTTTATTTTTTAACTTTATAGCTAAACGTCTATAGTTCCTATCGTTATTAAAAATCGTTATTATCTTCTCTTTCTAACCTTTATTCTTATGATTTAATAGATGATTAGTATTAACGTTAATTAATATTACTTAAGCTTAATTATATAATTCTTTTTTATACCTTTAAAGCTGATTAATTAAAACCTTATATTCCCGTTTCGATTCTTCTATCCCTTATATAAGGCCTTATATATAAGCGTCCTTATCTCTTAGCTTTTATAAGTACTTAGAAATCACATTAAGGTCCTAAGGTATAAAAGGGAATTAAGCCTTATTAAGGGGATTAGGAATCTATATAAGGGTCTCATTTTTAGGTTCTTAAGCGTCTTTAGTATTAACTTAGACTTTAGTATCTCCTTCTTAGGTATTAGTATATTTATAAATACTATTTATTATATAGAAGATTATAGCCACGCTTCATATTAATTTATATACTTAGCTTTATATTATTTTAGTTATTTAATATTATATAATTATAATTACTTAATTTTATATTATCTTTAGCTATAGCTCTTAGCTATAATTATTTAGTTTTTTTACTTTAAAATTAAAGACTTAATTAGAGAAATTAAGTATTTTATAATATTATATCGTAGATATAAGAGAAGAACTAAGTAAGGTATTTAAGTTATTTCTTAATTCGTTTAAGCTTAAACGTAAAAGAACTAGGTAGTATCATAGAAAGTAGGGTCTAAAGAAAGGGGTAAGGGGTTATTATAGAGGTTTTCCTAGCCTCGGTAGAATCGAAAAGAGGGGGGGGTTACTACGGAGATCTTATAGCCTCCGTAGGATAAATAGTAAAGGGGGGGGTTCGAAAGGAATAATAATAAGTAAAGCTATAAACGCTAGGCTTATAACCTACTTAAAATAAGAAATATATAATAGTAGCTATACTTAGCTACTAAAAATGGATAACATAGTTAGGGTTTTAGTAAAAAAGTAGTTAATAATCTTCTATCTTAAAATATTAACTAAATAGGTAGGGGGAGAACGCCCTTTTATTTCTTAAAAGTTTATGGCTATTTGAGCTATATTAGCTAGGCTCCTAGAAGCCTTCTAGGCTTTCTAATTATCCCTAGGGTTCCTAGGCTTCCTAGGTCCTTCTTAGACCTTTAAGATATAGGTTATTATCTAATAGAGGCTTAACGGTAGCCTTATATACTAGGTAGCGGTATTACGTTACCGCTAGCTTTATTAAGCTTAATGATAAATAACGAGGTTACGTAAATACTAATATAATAAAATATTATAATATATAGCTTCCTAAAAATAAATAAATATATAAAGAATATGTTTTTTAAAAGCTTTACTTAATAATAATATATATCGGAAAAATAATTCTATTTATACTTATTATTTAAGAAAAGTATTATCTAATTTTATTAGCTTAGTATTAGCAACTATTAATAATAATGAATATATTATAACGTTTTTGAATACCTTTATTAGATATTTAGAAATAGAATTACTAATAACTAAACCTTAGGTATATAATACGTTTATAAAATTTAAGTTAAAAATAATAGAAACCGATATAGATTCTATATATTAAAAACAAATAATAAAACTAAATATATAAATTATAACTTTAAGAACATCTATAAAAAGGACGGAATAATATATTCGATAATCCTCCCTATACCTTAGAATAAAATAAACTAGCTAAGAAAATAAATAGAACTTTATTTAATAACATTAGAGTTCTATTAATAACCTCTAAAATACTAATAGAATATTAGGGATATATAGCTTATTATACTCTATATATATATATATATTAGACTACTTTATAAGGCTTTATATTAATATAATATATAAGGGTTGTAAGGAATAATAAAATAAATAATAATAAGCAACTATAACTAATAACTATAACTAATAACTATAACTACTATTTAGTAAGACGTTATTATATAAATATAGTATAATAATAAATATAAATTCCTATATTAGTAACTAAAACTTACTAGGAACCCCGTTACATATAATATAAATACCTATATACACTTATTAATAAGAGAAGTATAACTACTATATAATACGCTATTATATAACTAAGATATTATATAAAATCTTCCCTCTTATATTTAGTAATATATATATATATATTATTATAATAACTATTAATAGCTTAATACTTCTATTAATCCTATTACTATCTAGGAATTAGATTAATATAGAATTATTAGATATTTATTACTTTATATAGTAAAGACTATTATACTAATATATTCTATAACCCCTCCTATTATTCTATCTATTCTAACTTCCCTATAAATATTACCGTAACCTATATTATATTACTCGCAATACCCTCTAATTTTATAGTCTACTCTACGAGTATACTATCTATAGATACTACTTATTACTAATATTACTAACTTACTAATACTACTAGAAACCCCTTTATTTAATATTACTATTTTCGAAAAGAATCTTTATTTTATTTTATAAAAGTCCTATTACCTATAGCTACTAAATAGCGATTCTAAGAGGCTATACGCTTTTATTTAGTTAACCCTAAAATATCTATCTCGTAAGTTACGTGAGATTTTGCTATCGTTTATTATACGCTTACTAACTATTTAAAGGGTATTACTTTAAAGGAAGGTTAACTAATATATAATACGCCTCTTTTATAACTAGAAGAGAAGGCTCTTTACTAATATAAAAACTACTCAAAGTAAGTAAACCTTATTCTATAACGGGAGTATATTACTAACGTTATAAATACTATCTTCTAAACGTAGGATAGTAATAGAGATTTTAAGCCTATTAGTTCTTCTTAAATTACTCGCTTCTTAAAGTAAAATAAGTATTAGATAGCGAAATAAAAATAGTTACAATTTAAGTAATAAGATAATAAAGATATTGATATTATTATAAGTTATTTTAATAACTTTTAAGATATAGTTATAAAAGTTTATTGTTACTATAAAAAGATATTATACTTTTTAATCTCTTATTATATCTAATTTATCTTCTTAAACTATTAAATATAGTAATTTTTTAATTATATAAATACTATTACGTAAGGGTACTTAAGATATTAATAAGAAATAGACTTTTTAAATTTAAGAAGTATAATTTTATTTTAATTATCGAAGACGTTTAAGAATAGGTATTAGCCCTAAGAAACGATATAGAAAGTATTCTAGAAGATAAGTATCGTACCTTTTAACCCGTTATTAGTCCTCGATAAAGTTAAAGACTAGATTTTAGCTTTAAGATATACGCTTCCCTTTCTAGATACTAATAGTAATTTACTTTTCTTTCTTTTTAATATACTATTGATAATATATTAAGCTAATAAAATAGCTTTATATTTAATTACCTTTATTAATAAAAGTAAGGCCTTAATCAAAGAGGCTATATATACCTCTTAATAGTTAATTAGAAACGCCTAGTCCTTGGCTATAGAGGTATGATAACTAAAGGGTAACCTTAGTTATACTAAGCTAGCATAATATATTCGATAACTTTAAAAGGAAAAGAAGAATTAATTAATTTAAGTAAGAAGGCCTCTTATAGCAATAGAAGTAAGATATATTATATAAAAAAAGAAGGATAACGATATTATAAAAGCTAAAAAAGTATTTAAAGTAATAGAAATAAAAGAGAAAGTGTATTTTAAGAAGTTTATAGAAGCTATACCTAAGAAAGCTAGAGAACTTTAGTAAACCTATTTTTAAAAGGTATTATATAGAAGGGATTATATATATATCTAGCTAAAAAGCTTAATATTTCTAATAGTATTTTATAAAATAAACTATAAATTATCTTTAAATATCTTATAAATTATCTTCGAATTTTAGAGTAATATAAGTAAGTTAATAATATTAGTAATAAGCACTATCTTTAGATAGTACGCTTATAGAGTTGACTATAAACGTAGGGCGTAGCACGAGTAATGCGTTATAAGCCTAGAAGAGTAAATATTAGAATAAGATTAGAATAATAAAAATAGTAGTAATAATAATCCTAATAATAATAATAAAAATCTATTAAAATATCTACTTCTTTTATTAAATACCTTCTCATTCTATTAATTTCTATAGATATTTTATTAAAATATCTATTTCTTTTATTAATACTTAATAACTATCTATCGAATCGAATATCGAATATTATACTATATATACTATTAATACTCTATATTAAAATAAATTCTTATAAATTTTAAATTTTAAAAAGTTAAAGGCTTGAGTAAATATAAGCTTTAGGCTATAAGAGCTAAGGCCCTTCTTATAAAGGAAGGCGTTATTAATACTATATTATCTAATATAGAAATAGATATTAATTAAATTAATAATTAGAAAGAGGATAATATTATAGCCTTTTTATTTATTTAATTAATTATCTGAAATAAACCCCTTAATTAACCTTTTAATATTATTAGTATCTCTAAGGCTTAAAAGATCTTATAATCAATATATAACCCTACGGGTTTTATTATAGATTTTAATACTATTATTACCTTTTTAAATACTAATTTAGAAAGCTATAATAATAATATAGAAACCTTTATCTTAAAGATAAAGAAGTTTAATAATAAAATAGATATTAGGGACTTAATACTTCCTTATAAGCTTATTATAAGCTACTTTCTTAATAGTTTAAATAATAGCTTTAAAAGCTGTCGTTCTTATATTATATAGATATATAAGAATAATAATACCTTTAATAAAAATATATCTAAAAAGCTTTATATTAATATTATAGACGGATCTAAAAGATTCTTTATTAAATTAAATAAAGTTTTATTTTTAAATACTGAATAATAATACTAATACTTGTAATAAGTATAAGGTCAATAAGAGTATTAAGAAAAGGAATA
This sequence comes from Knoxdaviesia proteae, assembly GCA_001510565.1. Lineage (NCBI taxonomy): Eukaryota > Fungi > Ascomycota > Sordariomycetes > Microascales > Gondwanamycetaceae > Knoxdaviesia > Knoxdaviesia proteae. The sequence continues at coordinate 399,461 of LNGL01000010.1, read as the reverse complement.
CTAATACTAATAATACTAAGGCTTAAAACTACTATTATATTAATATTTATATTTTAGATAATTACTATCTTATAAATCTAGATAAGGCCCTATTATAGTAATATACTAATAAGATTTTATCTAATAATAAAGATAAATAACCTAATACCGTTAATATTATTAACTATATTAGAAAACCTAATTAAGACTTATTAGATAAATCTAATAATAATATCAAAATAAATACGACACTATGTAATTCTATACCTCTAATACCTAATATTAATACTTATAACTATATCTTTATAGTTTTAAATAAATATAAAGACTTATATATTAACTTATATCTAGATATGGCTATTATTATATACGTAGTATTTAATAATGATTTTCTATTTAATATAAGGAACTATAATAAGATAGTTAGCTTTATATAAGATATTAACGTTAGTTATAAAAATAATACCTTTATTATAAAAAACTATCTATTCTTAAATTAGGTATTAACTTAATAAGTATTAATAATATAAGAAAAAAAATAACTATTCTTTATAACTATTTATCTCTATATAATAATATAATTAATAAACTAATAATAAAGGGATATAAGAAAAGTAACTTACTTTATTCACTTTTTAATATTTATAAAAATAATAGCTTTTCTTCTAATATTATTAGTATTTAGATAGTAAATACTATAGAAGCAGATAACTTCCTTAATAACTATATAAAATAGTATAGATAACTAAGTTACATAAATACTAACATAATAAGATAAAATAATATTTAGCTTCTTAAGAATAAATATATATATAAAGAATACCTAAAAGCTTAAGTTAATAATAATGTATATTAGAATAATAATTCTATTTATACTTATTATTTAGAAAAAGTATTATCTAATATTATTAGCTTAGTATTAGCTAATATTACTAATAACAAGTATATTATAACGTTTCTAGATAACTTTATTAGATATCTAGAGATAGAATTACTTATAACTAAACCTTAGGTATATAATACGTTTATGAAAACTAAATAAAAAGCCAAAAATAATAAAGACTAATATAGACTTTATATACTAGAAACTAATAATAAAATTAAATATATAAATAATAACTTTAAAATATAAATAAAAAGGTTAGAATAATATATTAAACGAATCCCTATACCTTAAAACTAAATAGATTAGTTAAGAGAATACGTAAAACTTTATCTAATAAGATTAGGGTTCCATTAATAACTTCTAAAATATCTATAGAATATTAGGGATATAGAACTTATCAAACTATATATATATATATATATAATACACTACCTTATAAGGCTTTATCTAATAAAATACTATATAAAATAATAATAATAATAATAATAATAATAATAATAATAATAATAATAATAATAATAATAATAATAATAATAATAATAATAATAATAATAATAATAATAATAATAATAATAATAATAATAATAATAATAATAATAATAATAATAATAATAATAATAATAATAATAATAATAATAATAATAATAATAATAATAATAATAATAATAATAATAATAATAATAATAAATTAGCGCTATTAGTTAATAAATCTACTCTTAATACTTATAGTTAAGCTATTAATAAGCTCTTCTAAAGTTAATAAATATTATAAGGCTATAGATAAAGAAGTTAATAACTTAGTAAAATAGAATAATTATAAGGTTATTAAGCGTAAAGATATTATTAGTAATAGTAATATAATAAAATATAAAGCTAGATACGTTATTAAAGGCTTTAGATAAGAATATAGAAAAGACTATAAAGAGACCTTTTACTACCTATAGACCTAAAAATTATAGAATAATATTAGTATTAGTATTAATAAATTAATACTATATAAAATAAATTAATATTAGAGATACTTTTATATATACTAATTATCGATACTAATATATACATCGAACTTCTTACTACCCGCGCCATGCACCCACTAAAGTAGGTGCTCTACACCAAGATGAGCTAATTACTAAAATGAACTACTCTCCTTATTTTTAATTATAGATTTTATTTTAGCTATAACTACCTATCTCTTTAACTATCTTAGTTTCTTTCCTATCTTATATATAAGTAATAGATAGAATTTACTTATAATACGTTATTTCCGCGTTATAAGTACCGCTTTAGTAATAATACGCTTAAAACGTCTATAAAGTCGTTCCTCTATTATCTTAACTACTTATATTATTTATACCTCCTTATTCTCCTTCTACTATATAATAAGCTCCTATATATCTTTAATAGTAAGTATATTACTTAACTATAGCTAAGTATTAGCTTTAGAACGAGCTAAGCGACGTATTTACTTAGAACGCCTCGTCTTATTAAGATATCGCCTCGATATTAATAGCTAACTCTCTATTAGCTAGTATAGCTAGATATTAAGCTCGCTTTCTCTTACTAATAATAAGTTAGCTTTTACTAACTCTAATCTAAAACCTAGTCTTATTTATATTCTATATCTAATAATATAATTCTATAAATCTAAATAATATCTTATAAGCGATAGAAGTACTTTTTAATATAAGGAAGGTCTTTACTAACTTACTAATTAGTATCTAAGAGAGCTTACTATATAATTAGATATCTATATCTCTTAATAAAATAAACTACTTAGTTTTCTTTAATAAGTTAAAACTTATATAAACGGAAACGAGTAATAAGTATAAGCTTTAATAGATAATTAGATTAACTTATTTTAGTTAGTTAATATATCTATAAATAGTAACTTCCTTAATAATAGTAAGCTTTATATTTAAAGCTACTTACTTTTACTTTAACTTATTATTAATATACTTATTATAATAGCGTATAAAAGTAGGGTATAGGATATCGAAGCGCTTTAGAACGGAACGAAGAAAGTCGTTTAAATTATCTAAGTTATACTAGATAACCTCTTATATAATAGTTCGTTAGATAGCTATTTAAATAAGGTATTAAATAATATAAAAAGTAGGAAAATAAAGTATAGAATAGAGAGGTAGGAAGAGGAAGAAGTTCTATAGTTAAAAATAAGGAGAGTAGTTTATTAAGGAGAGTAGTTTATTTTAGTGATTAGTTCATCTTAGTATAGAGCACCCACTTCAGTGGGTGCGTGGCGCGGGTAGTCTTTATAGCTATAGTAAAATAGGAAAACTTACCAAGGCTACATATATATAGACTGAAATAAAGTCCTAGATTTTAATACTAATATTTAAGAAATAAATTTTCGAATTATAATACAATACTTATACTAAATAATAATACTACATTTATATCTAAAAAAGGGAAAATAATAATATTTTATTATATAGATAATACAGCTATCGGTAATCTAGATATTAACCTACTAAATAATTTAATAATCTAAAGATATAATAATTGATTACCTAAGAGTTATTTCTTCTTTCTTAGGAATTAATTATATTATAAATGATTCTTATTTAGAATTATATTAATATAAATATCTAAGTAAGTTATTTAATAAATTCGATATATATTATAATAAATATAAAATTTTTTTATTATTATTAATAACTTAATACTTCTATTAATCCTATTATTATCTAGTAATTATTTATTAATAAATATTATAATATACTTATTATTATTAATATTAGGTAATACTAAGTTAATAATATTAGATAATACTGTTTCTGAATAATAAGTTTAAATAGAATTATTATTCTAATATATATCTATTCTTAAGAAACTAAATATTATTTTATTTTATTATATTAACATTTACGTAACCGAGTCGTTTATACTATTTTATCGAATTATTAAGGACGTTATTTTCTTCTATAGTATTTAGTATTTAAATACTAACAATATTAGAAGAAAAGCTATTATTTCTATCAATATTAAAAAGGAAATAAAATAAGTTATTTTTCTTATTATTAGTTTATTAGTTTTATTATTATATATAAATATATAGTTATTTTTAATAACTATATTTTATCTATTGAATAATCAATACTTACTATGTTAATGCCTAATTTAGGGATATATAAATAGTCTTTTATAATAAAGGTATTATTTTTATAACTAATTTTAATATCTCGTATAAAGCTATATCTAGTAATAGAAGCCTTTCTTTACTTAACTATCTTATTATAGTTCCTTATATTAAATAGAAAATCCTTATTAGATACTACGTATATAGTAATAGCTATATCTAAATATAGGTTACTATATAAGTCTTTACCTTTATTTAAAACTATAAAGATATAGTTATTAGTATTAATATTAGTTATTAAAGGTATAGAACTAAATAGTATAGTATATACTTTAATATTATTATTAGATTTATTTAATAGGTCTTAGTTAAGTCTTCTAATATCGTTAATAATCTTAACGGTATTAGGTTCTTTATCTTTATTATTAGATAAAATCTTATTAGTATATTATTATAATAGGGCGTTATTTAGATACTTAAAATAGTAATTATCTAATATATAATTATTAATATAATAATAGCTATAAGCCTAAATATTAATACTATTCTTCTTCTTATTAAAGCTCTTATTAACCTTATATTTACTAAAAGTATTAGTATTATTACTCTAATTTCAATTCTTATTCTTAGTATTTAAAATAAAACTTTATTTAATTTAATAGAGAATCTTTTAGATTTATCTATAATACTAATATAAAGCTTTTTAAACGTATTTTTATTAAAGGTATCATTATTCTTATATATCTATATAGTATTAGAATAATAGCTTTTAAAGCTATTATTTATTCAATTAAGAACGTAGCTTATAATAAACTTATAGGGAAGTCTTAAGTCCCTAGTATTTATTCTATTATTAACTTCCTTTATCTTTAAGATAAAGGTTTTTATATTCTTATTATAGCTTTCTAAATTAGTATTTAAAACGGTAGTAATAGTATTAAAATCTATAGTAAAACCCATAAGGTCATATATAGATTTTAAGGTCTTCTAAGCTTTAACGGTATTAGAGATATTAGAAAGTTAAGTAAAGGGTTTATCTTTAATAATTAGTCAAATAAGTAAAAGGGCTATAATATTATCTTCTTTCTAATTATTAGTTTAATTAATATCTAATTCTCTATTAGATAATATAGTATTAATAGTACCTTCTTTTATAAAAAGGGCTTTAGCTTAATTACTTAAGCCTTTTAAGCTTTTTCTTTTGGCATTTCTAAGAATTTATTTTAATATAGAATATTAATAATATATAGAATATTAATAATATATATAATATATATAGTATAATATTCGATTCGATAAGTAGTTATCGAGTATTTAATAAAAGAGATAGATATTTTAATAAAATGTCTATAGTATTTAATAAAATAAATAAGTATTTAATAAAGAAATAAATTTTTCGATAAAAGTTAATGGAATAAAAAGGTATTTTATAAAAGAAGTAGATATTTTAATAGAAATTAATAGAATAAGAAAGTATTTAATAAAAGAAGTAGATATTTTAATAGATTTTTAGTATTATTAGTATTACTATTTATTAGTATTATTATTCTAATCTTATTCTAATATTTACTCTTCCGGGCTTATAACCTATCAACATAATATAGGTTATAATAGTACCTATAGGGAAGTTAAAATAGATAGAATAATAGGAGGGGTTATAGAATATATTAATATAATAGTATTTAGTATATAAAGGAATACTTATCTAGAAATTAGATTAATAAATAATTATTAGATAATAATAGGTTCAATAGAAGTATTAGGTTATTAATAGTTATAATAGTATATATATATATATTTAAATATAAGAGGGAAGATTTTCTATACTATTTTAGTTATATAATAACGTATTATATAGTAGTTATACGATAACGTATTTACTTTTATTATTAATAGGTATATACTAGCATTTATACTATATATAATAAGGTTCCTAGTAAGTATGAGCTACTACTATAGGAATTTATATTTCTTATTATACTATATTTATTTAGTAACGTCTTATTAAATATTAATTATAGTTATTAATTATTATTTATTTTATTATTCCTTATAACCTTTATAATCCTATTATTATCTAATAATTATTTACTAATATAAGTATTAGATAATTATTAATTTATATACTACTAATATATTCTATAACCCCTCGTATTATTCTATCTCTTCTAACTTCCCTATAAATGCTACCGTGACCTATATTATATTAATAATAAGTTATAGCAGTTATACGATAACGTATTTCCTTTTATTATTAATAGATATATATATATATTTATACTATATATAACGGGGTTCCTATTAAGTATTGGTTACTATTATAGGAATTTATATTTATTATTATACTATATCTATTTAGTAACGTCTTAATAAATCTTAGTTATAGTTATTTATGATTATTTACTATTATTATTCATAACCTTTATACCTTTCTAGACCCGTAAGGCTATATATAGATTCTAAAGCTTTTTATGCTTTAAAGGTATTAGTAATATTAGAAAGCTAAATTAATAATTTATTTTTAGCTATTAATTAAAGAAGGAATGAATTTCTTATATCTGTATTTTCTAATTTTTATTTTAATCTTTAACTAATTTTATAATCTAAAATATAATATTAATAATACTTTCTTTATTAAGGAGGACTCTAGCTTATATAGCTTATAGCTTATAACTACCTAAGCCTTTAAGCTTTTCGATCTAATACTTCTAATTTTTCAATATAATATATAATATATTATATATAATATATAGTATTACTTCTATATATATATATATAAAAGTTATTTATAATATAAATAGCGAAAAAAGATTCTTAGGTTTTATTTATAAATTTAATTAGCTAAAAAGTAATAAAAGTATTAATAGTATCTAAAAAGGTTAATAGAATTAATAAATTAAATAAGAATATTAATAGTATTAATAGCATATATAATATTCCCTTTAATAAGTATTTATTCCCTAATATTATTTTATCTATTTCTATTTCTTAATAATACTAGAAAAAAATATTTTATTCAAACTTACTATTACTAGTTAAGAAGGTATTATTATTATTATTTATTTATCCCCTAATATTATTTTATTTATTTTAACTTCTTAATAATACTTAAAAAAATAATTTATTAAAATTTATTATTACTAGTAAATAAGTTATTATTATTATTTATTATTTATTCTTATTATTCCTTATAACCTTTATAGCCTTTTAAAGGCCTAATTCTAACCGAGTAATATACTTCCCCAATTTACTTAAGAAGGGGTAGACCCTAATATCTATATCCTTAGATAGGCCTAAATAATTTTTTCTATAGATCTTCTTTTCGAGATTATATAGTATAATCCTATTCCTCCTTTAGGAGCTTTCCTTTTATCCTCTTTATTAGCTTTCAGTTTTAATCATACTATTCATAACTGAACTTTTCTTTCCTGCGAGAACATGTCCTTCCAGAAGAAGCATGTTATGCTAGCCGGAAGCAGCTACCACCGTCATGAACCCACCATTCTGGGCCATGCTTTACCTGGGACCAGACCGTCTCCACTTGATGGCAGCCAAACAATCTCTTCGGGAACCCCCTCCATGGACGACACCCTCGGCAGACATGCAGGGTTACGTGTTGGATCATGCCTCCTCATAGAAGAAAACGGCACAAGTGACTTCAGTGGACTTCTAGTTCGGAATTTTGCAGCAGAGGGTCTTGCGCACGGAAACCATCTTCACTTGATTGGCGTTGCGTATCCGTGGGTAAATTCCCTACCAGCCGTTATTCCCAATGCCGATCAGAATTATGCACATGTCACATCGCAATCGTCGAAGGAAGGACTCAAGATTGCTTGGCGATATGAAAAGCTACACAGATCCGACAAAACCGGCAAATCTTGTGAGTGTCAAGTTGATTGAAATATTGGGAGTTGAGACTAATGCATCGTCGATACAGCCCCTTCAGTCCACACTCAATCAACTCCGTTTCCGCATATGTTTGACTTGAGCAAAAGAATGGACATTGGCCCGGTCAGACACTTAATTCATCCATACCTATCGCGGGATGCTGGAGATGGAGGCGTTCCAAATTCTGGATGTGTTGGAGGATCAGCAGTTGCCATGAAAATATTAACGGCACTGGAAGAGAAGATACGGACGTCGACCCCGAGAGCAGTTCACCGAATAGTCCTGCCGTCTCTATTCTCGGAAAATCTTGATCCTCGAAATTTCCCCGACGCCCCAGAAATGCTTCAGCTACTACATGGAATCCGAAGTATCCTTCGAAGGTATCCAAATGAGGCTGTGGCTATGGTTACCCTCCCATTAAGTATATACCCTCGGCAAACAGGAGTGACTCGATGGATTGAGCTGCTATGTGACGGTGTATTTGAACTTGTCAGTTGGGATAAACCCTGGGTTGAATCTGATAGCAAGTCAAACCAGGGACATGTCATAATCCACCAGTTTCCTATAGGGCATGATAAAGAGGGGGAGGTGTCTGAAAGACGTTGGGAGGAAAACTTAGGGTTTATATTAAGTAAGTCTAAGGGTATAATGATCGCTCCTTCCAGTCTACCCCCACTTTTGGGTGAGAGTAATGAAGGACAGGGATCTGGAGCAATAGAATTTTAAAGGAGAAAAGTGTTCTTTTTCCTAAAAGCGATGTAACATAACACGCATGGGTTAATGCATCCAGTATTGGAGGGGTTAACCTTAAGACTACATACACGGACTAACCTTACCATGCTACATCCTGGAATGGTCTGATTTATGGTACACACCGTAGAAGGATTAACTTGAATCAGCTATTTGAAAAACTTATAACTATAGGGCTGCCCATATAAATTTTTTCTTTCCTTATATCCATTCCTTTCCCTAAATAACTTAATGCGGATATTTTCACGACATATACTTTTCCTAGCTCAGCGCTCTATTCAGACGACTTGCCTTAGAAACATGACTGACATCGTGGAGGCTGCCAAACGGACTGCGGCGTTTAGTGCCGTTGATGACCACTTGGACAAGTCTTACAAGTTTGTCGGCATTGGATCCGGCAGCACCGTGGTGTATGTTGTGGAAGCAATTGCTGCCAAAGGCCCTGACTTCTATTCTTCCATGGTGTTCGTTCCAACGGGGAGCCAGTCAAAAGCCCTCATTCGTGCAGCAAATCTCACTCCATGCAATCTCCCTGATCGTCCAGTGGATTCAACTGGCCGCCCTGTGGCTCTTGACGTTGCCTTCGACGGAGCAGATGAAGTGGATGCCGACTTGAATTGTATCAAGGGCGGAGGTGCCTGTCTTCTTCAGGAGAAAGGAGTGGCCATCCAGGCAAAGAAGTTCATTGTTGTTGCAGGTCAGTTTCACTCATATCCTCCCATATCTCATATCTCATATCTCGCATCAAGTGTATTTGATTTTGGTTTAGCTCACCAGTTCCTCGAATCTAACTGTGGCACTCGCATAAAATTAGACTACCGGAAGATATCTGAGAGGCTGTGCGTCAACTGGAAAGCAGGAATTCCCATTGAAGTTGACCCATTTTTTGCACCTGATTTGCTGTTTGACCTAATTGAAATGGGCTCTATTAACCCCAAGATTCGACAGGGCTTGCCAGCTAAAGCGGGAGAGTGTGTTACGGACAATGGAAACTGGATCATTGATGCACCATTTCCCCCACTTCTCCTCCCCCAGGACATAACTCCAGAAATCACAGGAGAAGGCAAAGGCGGGCAATGGGAAGTTGGAACTCTTGCTACTGCACTTAAGGCACTTGAAGGTGTTGTTGAAGTGGGTATCTTCTATGGTATTAATGGACTACAGGCTCACAGTCTTGGCCGCCGGCGGGCCCAGAAGCCAATCGCTGCTTACTTTGGAATGAATGATGGCACAGTATCTACGAGGGAGAGCTCTCTTGCCTCACTCTAGCTTATTCATGACGTGTTATTGCATATAGAAATTCCTAGTATATATTGATGCATACACATTCAAGATTGAGAGGCTAAACCTTGAACTACTGGCTAATGGTTTAGATAACGCCTGAGCATAGAAGAGGAGTGTAACACTCTCCTGTTATGCTTCATATACAAGGAGCCTGCCTGAGTGCCAGTATCTTAGCATCTGAATATGGGCTTGCTCCGGGGGTATAGCTCCTCAACCCCTAATTAATCTGGGCAATGTTAGTTCTGGGATATAGAGGAAAGTCAATGAGAAAAGATAGGGCCGTGAGTGCAATCTATAAACCAACTAGTTAGTCAAAGTTACTAGGAAGTAACTCCAAACAGATGCCCGAAGAAGATCACTTTATCAGAATAACCGGTTTAACTCAGCCGTGTCCTCCGGTCTGCAAACCAGATAATGCCCAGAACGGTCAGTATCAGAAGCAGACACTGCAGTCAAATTAATCTTCCCAGGAGGAAAAGACTTCACAACCCATCATTGAGCTCAGCATCTAGGGTGCGGGAGGATGACTGGGAAGAACATGTATCGTGGAATGGATAAACTTGTATCATCATAGGAAATTCAGCCAGCAGTGTTGCTGGTTCTCACAACGTAAATGTGGACATGTCCAAGAGTGAAGAGTGAACCCTAGCAGATGCGTAGATAGTAATTCGTTAGTTTGTGAACACCAGCTATCGAAATGGAATACATAGGGGTATATTATGCGTGTAGTCAGATAAAATCAAATGGATAATGACTCTTCATGATATTCAGAAGCAGAACTGGAAATAATGTATCATCTTCAACAAGGGAAATAAATAGTCGTGCCCGAAACAGGAGCTCTAGAGGGAGGGACTTACCACCTAGTTTAACCTGCCATATAGGAAATATTAGCAGCAACAGTCGTTTGTTCTATATAGAACCAGCCAAGTGCTACAAAACGAAACATAGAGAAGCCATATGTTAGCAGATCAAATTAGAATGAGCCGTAATGATACAAAAATATCAGGTTCTCTAGTCAGATGGTAGTGCATGTTTGTTCAATCAATCAGGAGTCATGAAACAATGTGGAATTAGGTTGCATCATAAGAGGAAGTTAGGAAATCAAGTTAAAAGAGGTTAAGACACTCACCATATACCTGATTGAAGATTCATTATCTTCAAGATGAAAGATGGATAGGAAAACTTTTTTTTTCTTATTGAAATTTATACCAGAAGAAGGGAATATGGGGTGGGACTTTTTTAAGGCAATTTTTATAGGTTTCTTTGTGGATGTTGCTAATGGCCCGAACTTTAGCCACTATTTTTTTTTTCTTCACCGCCTAAAATCCCCCCCTAGATAGGAGAGCAGCTATCACATTTTGTCTGGAATACATGAGTATAACCATACAAATAACCAGTTTCTCTTTTTTTCTTTTAACTTTCCTGTCTTCTCAACTAACTTCTCCCCTGGCTCAGATATTGAGCAGTGGCCTCAATCAATTGCAGTATGACTGACAGACGGAGGGTCAATGGGCCAATTGCTGGCACCAGCCCACCACTCTTCGCTCCGGCAAGCGATATATTGACCCAAGCACGAGCCCGCCCGGATAGTGCAGTCAGACCGATGTGTATGTGTATTTCAGATGCTATACTTAACCTGACTTGTGTGAATAAACATGGATACTGATCATTGAATTCTGCAAATATAGTCCTGAAGACGGGTATAACCCCCTCGGCATCTGGGTCTGCATATCTCGAAGTGGCATCTTCCCCAGGCCACAAGGGAGGAATGAAGTTAGTATGCACGGTTCATGGACCCAGAACGCTCCCCAGATCTGCACCGTTTTCTCCCCATTTGGTTCTATCTGCACATGTCAAATGTGCACCGTTTGCAACGCGGCTACGGCGTGGATATCTCAGGGATTCGGCCGAACGTGACATGGCAGTTCATCTGGAGGCTGCTCTAAGAGGTGCCATTATCGCCGATCGATGGCCGAAGAGTGGCGTTGACGTGATAGTGACCATCGTTGAAGGTGACGGTGATCACATCTTTCACCCCAAAGGTGGGGAATGGCACTTGATGACACTCCTTGGGGGCTGCATAACAGTGGCGGCTGCTGCTCTGGCAGACTCCGGGATTGATTGTGTTGACATCGCAGTTGGCGGAGTTGCGGCTGTTGTCCGTGATGAGGATGAGTTGAAGGTTGTCCTCGATCCAGTTCCCTCTGAACATTCGGAAATACTTGCTGCCTGTTGTGTGGGCTTCCTTCTAACACGTAATGAGATTTCAGACATATGGGTCAAGGGCAATATTTCTGCATGCCAGACCTTAGATCAGGGCAGCCTTATTAATATGGCTCTTAGAGCTAGTAAAGCTTCTCAGACATCATTAGCTTCGAGTATTATTACATTAATATAAATCATGTTATAAAGAGATTGAAAAGTCTTATATCTATAAATTAATAATATTTTATAAATTATATTATATTTAGATAATTTAATTAAATTATATATATATATATATATATATATATATATATATATAATAGAAATTCTTTCTAAAAGTAAATAGTTATATATATATAGAGTATAAAGGATAATATAGTATAATATACGATTATCTTTATATTATAGTATTAAAATATTTATAAAGATTAATAAGAAAAGAAAAGCCTTTTCCTTATCTAATATATATTAGCAGAGCACTTATATAGCTTAAGTGGAAAGAAAAGAATGAAGCTATAAGAGACGAATTGATATTATGATAATACTTGCCGACTACATAATTTTTACTCTCACAGATTTCAAACCATGCGTTTCATATATCTGGCAGTGGCCATTATAGCTATCTTTAGCCAACAGACCTTAGCAGATATAAATCCAAGATATTTATACCCGATTCCTCCTCATGGAGCGCCACTCAATACGACCAAGAGCATTCGGGAGACCGCCCAGAGTGATGGAGGCGGGCCAAGGCCGACATTCCCCTGGCTTTTGTGGCTCCGAGATACAGTCATAGAGGCTTTATTTGGACAACCAACACTATCATCACCGAGACGTTCGCATGACAGACTGAGACGAGATGTCATGAAGAAGTTTGACGGTCAGGTGGTCCTTCGGTTCTCTATTTCCAGTCGGGATGAGGCTACCGCGATCGCCGATGTTGTGTCAAGCCTTCTTCTGGATGTTTGGACATTCACGGATGAGTTTATCGACATAAGAATCCCCGCGGTTGATATAAAACCACTCCTGGATCTGCTCCCGCCTACGATGCGTGCTTCATACTTGACATTGATATCCAATCTCGGCAAGATGGCTCTCGACACATACCCAACAGAGGTGGCATACCAGGAGCGCAAGACGGGTCTATCCGATAATGTTGAATCCCGGAAGGGAACAAGACTGAGCATACAAGACAATATTTTCTTTCAAGACTATCAGCCTCTCCCAGTTGCGTGTCTCCCCCCCCCCCCCCCCCCCCCCCCCCCCNATACATACATACCGAACAAGACTGACTGACTTTCGATTGCTCTCAACCATTAGGTTATTACTCAATGGATGAAACTGCTTGAAGCAATGTTTCCGTCCCTTGTTAACGTTTCTTCTATCGGAAAGTCATATGAGGGCCGTGATATAACTGCCCTACGATTGGGGGATTCGTCTCGTGCCAACCCTCATTCACCGCGCAAGACACTGTTGATAGTGGGGGGGATGCATGCCCGGGAGTGGATCTCAACAACAACAGTTAACTATATTGCGTGGTCGTTCCTTACGCTTTTCAACCAAGACCCTGTCGTTACGAAGTTTCTTGAGCACTTCGACATTGTATTCATCCCGACTGCCAATCCAGACGGCTTCGATTATACGTGGTCTGTCGATCGTTTGTGGCGAAAATCAAGGCAGAGCACTGGCCTTCGGTTTTGCCCCGGGCTGGATCTTGATAGAACCTTTGGGTTCGAATGGGATGGGTCAGCCTCCCGAAGTGACCCATGCTCGGAGAGTTACGGTGGTGACATGCCTTTTGAGGCTGTTGAAGCGGCTGCTCTTGCTAACTGGGCTAAGATGCAAACGCTTGCGAAAGCACGCAAGTTTGTCGGGCTGGTTGATCTTCACTCATATTCGCAGAAGATCTTGTTCCCATTCTCATACACCTGCTCCGTCGATCCCCCGAACCTAGAGAACCTGGAAGAACTTGCAGCAGGACTTGCAAAAGCCATTAGACTGTCAAGTGGTGAGACTTACTCGGTAGCTTCAGCATGCGCGGGAGCGACATGGAAGGGCCAATCCACGACAGATGACACCAGAGCGCGGGTCCGTCCTCGTGTTGAAACGGGTGGAGGTTCAGCAATCGACTGGTTCTATCACGAGCTCGGTGCGCACTTCAGCTACCAAATCAAGCTTCGTGATACTGGAGGATATGGATTCCTTGTTCCAAAGGAATACATAGTACCTACCGGAGATGAAATTGTCGGAGCTATCAAATACCTGGGGGATTTTCTTTTGGGTAATAATGGCATTGAGAAGGCCATAGACACCACGGACTCTGGCGAAGGTGGCGTGAATGATCCTAGAATACAGTCGGGTAGCCTGGGGCCGGTAGCTGCGTCCGAACAAGATGCTCTAGCAGACGGCGGAGAAGAGTTATAACCAACTGCTTGGCTGATGCGAGATCACAACGGTCCGTCCCTCTTCCTATGTTGGATCTCTCTTTCCTTTCCCTTGCTTGGCGAGCTTTTTTTGGTATATGTTTTCGGGCATCGGTGATGAACACGGGCTTGGCTCTTCTGATTCTGATTTTGAAGTGCATTTAGGTTGGTGTGTGGCGTTTTTGGATGTGTTTTGTATAATATTTATATTGGGTCAGGGTTTTTATTCTTACTGTTATTAATATTTAGGGGGGGCAGAGTACTAAGTGCAATTGGGGATGAGAGTGATGCTTTCCATGTAGTTGTAAATTTACGACTGTATCTTCTCTCTCTGTTACTTAGTCAACCAAATGCCCAAATGCCCAATTGCGCAAACAAGATCAATGATACTTATATGAGAACAATCGCAGAGCATGATTGATGCAATGAGGACACGACCTGTGTGTACTTACACCACGTGCACCGAGACTTCCTAGCAGTGTTCCCCCCCCCCCCCCCCCCCCCCCCCCNATTTACTGACCGAGGGCAAACATGGCCGCAGTGTAAATGGACATGAGAATCATAGGATACAGGGAAAGGGCCGAAACGGAAGCACCGCTACAGAAGGGAAGGTCAGCAGAAATAATCAGAGGGATAGCATTAGAAAGGGGCACTAACAGGTTACGGCCCTCAGGGCCTGCGGAAATGTATCCGATAGCATACCCCAGACGGCCCAGGCACCAGGCGGCTCCCATGATAGGTGCGGCGGTGGGGAAGCGCAAGCCAGAGATGAGAATAGAAACGATGAAAGACGGGAGGTTCTCCAAGAAGTTGGAATGGGCCCGTTGGGCTATTTGCATGGATTGGGACACTGATTAGTACAGTACATTCTCGCGGGACCTCCAGCGTAAGAAATGATCATACCGCAATTGAAAGCAAAGGCCTTGGAATCCTGCTTCGCGAGCTCATCGCTTGCGTAGGCATTCGGATACCGAATACCAGCGGCTTTACGCCTGCCTCCGACTAGAAGGCTATGCACCGCGTTTACCATGGCGGTAGACGAAACCACCAGGAGCACATAGCTGATGCGTTTCCCGATGTTAGTTACACGAGCATATGATACTTTTATCTCTGACGAGATAAGATGGGGAGATTGGCTCAGTTTCAACGTACCGATACTCCTGCGGAAGGTGAATAGTAAACGAGTCCATGACTAGAAAATGTGAACTTGAGCTTAGCACGCATGCGTACAACGAAGTGCCTGCATCGCCATCGATCGATCGATAAAACCGTCCCCCAAAGAAGTAATTTCTTTGGATATCGTTTGGCTAGGGAAAGGAAAGGAAAACACGTACCTGTGACGGGATACAGTATGTGCCTTTGGGAGAGGGACAGAAGAAAGATTAGGAAAAAGCAAGCGACGAAAACAATTGGCTTGACGATTTTCACGATAATCAAAAAGGAGACATGGAAATGAAACAAGTCAAAAGTTTTTCGTGTAGAATTTAGCAACATTATTATGTCTTTTAAACTGGTGGAGAAGAACCGGAGCACAAAATCCGACGGGCCTCTTCCAAAACTCCGGTCAAAGGCAGACAGGGATTTTCCGCAGCGGTGATCAGGGAAGCTTTGCTATCGGGGTTGCACCTGGACCACGGAGTAACAATTGGCAACTCCGCCATGTGGGAGAAGGCTTTAGTGCTGAAAGCCATTCGGGGGGGTTTTTTCTTCTTTTTTTTTTTTTTTTTTTCA